>VZTV01047041.1:0-26415 GCA_013400875.1 Anhinga rufa
ACACACACACACATGCACACACTGTAAATAAAGAAAAAAGGCAAGATTTACCACTACCTCCCTGCTGTTCTTCAGTTGTGTGAGCCCAGCACTGGCCCCACAGCATGGGACAGCTGTGTGAGGGTCCCCAGTGCTGGGCTGCTCCTGGGACTGCGTGAGACCCTGGCCAAGGTGCCCAAGCTGGGGAACAGTGAGGTGTCTGTCGCACTTGGAGCGTAAGCACACATCTGCAGCAGTTCCTCCCCAGGCCCTCCTCCATGCACCCAGCGCTTGTGGTACCTGTCCCACAGATGGTCCTTCAGCCACATCTCTCCCAGGGTCCCAGGTCCTTTTTGAGATCTCTGCTTCTGATTGTCAGTCACCTGAGCATGACTTGGGGCCTTTTGTTTGCAGCTATAAGATATTTTTTTTTTTAACTTCAGCTTTATTTAAAACATGTCACTTGTTTATGGCTACTTACCAAGCACTCTGTGTTTTGGTTTTGTGGCCTGACCTTTTTATTACTCACTGCTTCTGCTGATGCTACATTATCTGCAAACTTCAGTGGTGGTGACCTTTCCTCTCAGGTCATTGATAAAATATTATAGTCTGGGGCCAAAAACTGATCCCTGTGGGAACCCACTTAAAATGTGTGGTACAATCAGCTGATTTGTGTTTTGCATCTGAAGATTTCTTATTTCTTTATTACACTGAATGCGGCCTGTTGACTTCGTATCACTCTGGCTCCATTTTGTATAGCACCAAGCCAGTTGCCTTATGAGTGACAAGGTGTATTAAGCTTGTAATATTATTATGAAAAGAGATAAAATTTGAGGAGCTAGACTATAAGTTATTGTGGAATTATAAGCATAAATCAGATTTCTCTCACTTTTATTCTTGGACTCTTTAACTACTCTCTTCCCTTCTCCATCTCTTCCCTTAGTCAGGAATGAACAGTAGGTAGAGATTGACTTGCTGTTACTTTGGTTGCCTTGTTTACAGTTAAATATTTTCATATTATCTTTTCCAGTCCATCACTATTGTCTCATACTGAAAATAGTTTCAAGAGCTCCTTAGAAGCTCTCTTCAGACTTTTCAAATGGAGGTTTTCTAGGTCTGCTAATTAAAATGGCCAGCTTTGAGTAGCTGTTGTTTTTATATTCTCTTCCATTATTGTTGAGATGAAAATCATTTCATTACCATCCTGTGGGATGGCTGTATCATCTGTTCTCATATAAAGAGCAGTAATTCAGAACCGCCCCCTCCCAGGAATATTCAATTAAACATTTTGATCTTCTTCCCTCCCCCCCAATAACTGCAGCCAAGTGATGGCCTGATCTATAATTAACATTCTTCTGGGTCCTGAAAAACTCAGAAGCAATCTTTTTTCCCTCTGAATTGTATTTTCTATTAACTCTTGTTTTCTAGGTTCTGATTTATGTTGATTCTCTTTATTTTTTCCTTTCTTCCAGTAGCCCAAATATGTAATAAGAAGTTTCCATGGTAAGCAGGGTTGTTTGACCAGCGTGGCTTTCTCTTCACCTGCCATGGTGAGATGTCAGGGGGTTTGTTTTTGGTTTTTAGGCATGTACTGAAATGTTCATAAATGATTTACAATCCACATCGATGCTTTCTTGGTTAAAGACCTTCTCTAAGGTTGTCTTGGTACTCTGTTTTATGGGGGCAGCTTGAAGAGCGTGACCATCTCTTTAGGACTGCAGAGCATGTGCTGGAGGAAATGGTTGTTGCAGGAGAAGGGTAGGGCTGTGCTGCCCAGTGTTGCGCTGGCACTGCTCCCACAGCAGCATGCCTCTGTCTTACTGACTCAGGGATGCAGGAATCTAGTGCTGGCCCTTGCTAAGTCTCCTTTCCTTCTTGAGCTTGCCTTTCAGTTGGGGAAGAATAAATGAGGGTAAGTCCATGGCACTTGTGAGAGCAACCACTTTAGGATGAGCAGTTTTAAATGGCAAGGCACAAAAGTCAGTGACAGTTGGCAAAAATACAGAACTGGGGATGGAGAGGAAGTTCTTGCACAACCTTAATATGCTGCTTATCTTTCACAGGTTTATTTTATCCCTTTCCAAGCCTTGTTACTTTCTTTCCCTCCCCCTCCTGTTGCTTTCTGTCTGCACCCTTGTTCTTCTGGGTCTGCTCCTCCAGGGTCTTCACCTACAGCTTGTGGCTTCCTTCCCAATTCCTCTCATCTTCTTTAGGTACTGCAAGGTGATGAATAGCTTAGGCCTCTTTCACCTGCTTGGGAGCAAAGGTCTGGAAATGGAAGGTAGAGATGGTGGGAGGGGGATGCTCTGAATGGGGGAGGGCTTAGCTAAAGGAGCTGAAATGCCTGTTCACAGCCAAATGAAGGCAGAGCAGGTTTGAAAGTCTCCCGTGTATTACGAGGACTCGTGAGGGGAGAGAGCCAGCACACATATTACTAAATAAGCTGTTCCACTAGTCCCTGCATCTCTGGAAAGAAGCACAGAGGAGAACTAAACACAGAGCTTTGGTTTTTGTTTTTGTTTAAGACCTTGTCTTAGGATACAGATGTTTCTGTCTACTGCTGTTTTGGGTTCTGAACCTCAATCCAGTACTGCTCCTAATTTTTTAAATTTTTTTTTTTAATAAAGTTGACTGAAGTAATGTTTTCTGGCACTGTGACAAAAGACTTGTCATAGGAAATAGGAATACCAGCTCTCAAGTATGGGTTGCCTTAAAATAATTTGTCTAGACGAATGCTATGCATACTTCTGAGTATGTATTTGATCTTGTTCACGTCCTGTCTCCTTGTTTCCTTTCTCTCTACAGCTTTCAGTAGAGCTTCAAAACTAAACTGGTTGGCCTTTGACATGAGTAAAAACCAAGTGGCCCCCACTGCTCTTGTGGGTGGTGTCTTTCTTCAGAGGGAGGGTGCCAAAGTACCAGTGCTGATGGAGGTACTGGTCCATAGAAAATGAGGTGCCAAAACGATTTCTGTGGGGTTTTCTGCAGAATTAAGTCTGTAGAAGTGCAATGTGGGCATCTTGAAATATCCATCTCATGGTATGGAGGATCACTGGAGGTGGCTTCAAAACGCAAAGCTTTTTGCTGTGGGATGGGTTTGGACAGGGCTGCTCATCCAAAGCAGCTTTAGTGACACAGCTTCAAGTACAAGGTAGAGACATTCTTCCCTGGTGTTGTCATCAACAAATACTATTGCTCCGCTCTTCTTTAGCTTCCTGGGCCAGTAGCTGGTTTGACATGAAGCATGCTGCAAAGTTGCAAGCTGGAAACGTTTTGGCAGTTTGGGATGGGAAGGCTTTGATTATACCTGCTGTTGGTGAAGTATCAGCTCTGTATGCATCCACAGTGTTCAGGCTTAGTGCAAGCTTATGGGAAGGATGAGAGGTATGTCAGATCAAAACCCAGGATGTTTCTACTGAAAACAAGAGGTAGGATGACTTTACTGGAAAGGGGTTCTTTAATGTAGTCATTTGTTCCACACTCTGGTGAGATCACATGCTGGAACAGGATTTGACATCAAACTGACTTTTTTAGTGCGTGGTACTTAATGTGCAACTCTCAGCGACAGAAGCACTGAACACAAAGTCCTGCCAGTGTTGTTTCTCTTTCTGCCCTGACAGTAGATATTTATCTGATAGAGGGGGCAGCAGACTCTGCCAGGCAGGGTCTAAAACCCGTGGCAGCTGAGGTCATTGCTAGCCAAAAGCTACTGATCCTTGAGCTCTGAATCAGGCAGGGGAGTTCATCTCCCGGGTGAGGTGATATGACCTATGGATTTCTTCACATTTGTTTTGCAAAACCACTCTGTGTTTTTTTTTCACCACTCTGTGTTTTTTTTTCTCCTTCCCTTGTGCTCAAGCACCTCTCTCTTGAGTTATAGTCTTATATGTGTGTGGTGTTTTTTTCTTTTTAAAACTTTACATGCATCTGCAATTTTAAGCATTATGAATATTAGGCAGCATTTATAAAAGCTAATTAATGTTTTCCATAATCAACTCAGGGAGTCTGCATTTAGGCACTCGAAGAGATAGTCTGACTCTTCAAAAATTAAGAGCACTTAAATAAATGTTTAGGAGCTTAAGTTTGTGTCCTTTCTTTTCAAGCCTCAGCTTCCCTGCTTCTACTCTTAAAAACAAACGCACAAAAAACCCAGCAGAACCCCCACCAGTACTAAAAATAAATCTGTAAAGCAAAACCTACCAACTCTTTAGTGAAATAAAATGCCCAGTCTCTCCTTGAGCTGCCAATAATGATAGTAAAGCCTTACTTATTTTATAATAACAAGACAGCTTTAATTAAAGAGCTGACTTTTGATGGGTGGTGTGTAGGTTTGCAGCCAGTGTTGGGAAAAAGAAGGAATGATTGCTCCTGCAAGCTGGAACCCTGCCATTTAAACTTTGCAGCCATTAAAGAAGTAATGTTGGTGAAGAAGAAAATAGCGATTTTTATTTTAAATGTCAAGTGTCCTGTTAGTCCAGTAGTGGCAAGCCTCAGCATGCAGTGAGAGCTGCTGATGGAGCAGAAGTTGTTGTTTCCTACCAACACTGCTCAGACTAATTTAAGATCCTCCTTTGAAAGATACTGGTTTGGTCCTCAGGGAGGAGGCTATTGTGAACATATTACACATGAAACAGCTGAGCGGCAGAGCATCTGCGTTCTGCAGGAGGCCCCCTGCAATAATGGGAACCTAGATGAGAAGTTACAGTTTTGCTGGGCTCTCCTAACGGCATCATGGTACAGCGTGCCCGCTGGAACGGTTATGTTTCTGGGAGGTTGTGCCCATGGGCAGAGGCTGGCAGCTTCAAGTGTTGCTTAACATGTGGGAACTGCGATGAGACCTTGCAGGGTGAGCAGATGAGTGAACTGTCACTGGCCTGCAGGGCAGGTTACAGCATTTCTCTTTTAAGTAACAGTCTCTGAATTGCATGGTGCTAGTCATCCCTGAGGGAGAGGGTTTGTCTCCCTGTAGGCCAGCTGGACAATCCCCAGCTCTTCTAAATTCTCTCTGTGGTTATCCTTTCCTCCTTCCTGTTATATCCATAAAGTCATCTGGGAGTTGGACTTGATGATCCTTATGGGTCCCTTCCAACCTGAGATATTCTATGATCTCTAAAGTGGGTGCAAGACTAGTGGATTCTGTTTAAAACCCAGGAATCATGCTGGCGGTGCCCTTTAAAAAGGGCTTATCTGTGCCCTTCAACAGGGATGCTGTTGCATGAGTACTGAGATGAGTTTTCCTTGCTTTTCTCCCCTCCCATTTCCATGGTGAGGGAAGATGGCAAATGAAACCAAGTGCAGTGCACCCAAATGTTGTAAAATGCTGCTATAATATTAAGATCTATCTGCACAAATAGAAGAAAAAAACTAGAGTAACTGTTTTCTGTCAAAAGTGGCCATAAGTTAAACCAGCTGTGCAACAACAAAATGTGTTGTCCTTGCTGCCAAGCTCTTGGGCAGCAAGCAAGACCATAAATGCCCACTGGTGAACTGTAAAATTTGTACACAAATGTTCCAACTTGTCTGAAAGCTTTCTTTCACTGTTATTTTTTGGCTAAACACTGGGTAGTTACCCAGAAGACACTAGTTAGATGTAAAACTTGCAGTAAATCAAGTTCCTTCCAAAGAGCCTATAGGGGTACCTGGGGCGTAACCCAGCAGATTCTTATTATCTCACAACAAATATTTATGACTGGCATTGCACGCCTGGAGCAAGGTGGGGCAAAACACCCCCACACCAAACAAAAAAACAACTGCATTTATTCTTTTCTTCACGAGGTAGTTTTAAAAAACATAAACTGATCCCTTTAAGTATTTTGCCTGGGTGCCAAAAATCACCAGACACGAATGATGAAGCTTTGGAAGCTAAGCTACCTTCTCTGTCTAGGGTGAGTCACAGTGGCTGGAGGTGGCGGGGGAGGCTTGCCCCTACTCTTGGTGGCTTGGAGGCTCGTGAAAGGCAGTCCTGTCAGTCAGGCTTGTCTTGCAGCCTCTGCAATCACTGGTGGTAAAGAATTATGACCCTGCTGCTCACTGGGTGAAGAGAAGGGCATGGGGAGAAGTGATGGAGAATTTCAGTTTTCTTTAGTTCTGCCGCTCAAGCTGGCAGCCCAAGAGCTGACTTAGGAGACAAATGAAATGCATACCAGTGAGCCTGGTGTAAGAGGCACAAAAAATAATAATAAATAAAAAAAGTAGCCGAGACAAAAGAATGAATTCATCTGACCTGAGAGCATAAACCAGACGCTTGCCTGCAACACAGAATTAATAATGTGTTTTGAGGTCTCAGCCAGGGACCCAGATCAGGGGAGCCTTGTGGAAGGCCTTCCAGCTCTCTGACTCACCGCTCTGGAGCTCTGGCCCCGTGACTCACTCCTCTCTGACTTTGGCTGTTTTGGGGAGAGGGTGGGAAATAGCAAAATATGAGCCCAGCCTATTGAAAAGTTAGACTAGATCCAAGAACTATGCACTGGGGGATACGCAGGGGAATGTGAGAAGGATTTTCCTATTTCATATGACTCCCAAGAGGCTTGGCCTATGAATGAGCAATAGCATCCTTTTCTCTGCAGACAGTGGGCTTAAGAAACACTGAACTTCATGGTTGTTTCTCACTCTTGCCTCAATTGCACAAGAGCTTCTTTTTTTTTTTTCTTTTTTTTTTTTAACCCATACTTAGTCCTAGTTATTACAGAGTTTAATTTTGGTTTTAATTCTCTCTTTAATACCAAAATACTTTTTTTGGGGGGGAGGGGTGTTAAGGGAAGTGAAAGAATATTTTGGAACTAGGAAAGGCAAAGGAGTAAACATGATTCTTGAAAAGTCCCCCCAGTTAGTTAAAAATAAATACATCTCTTCTTTGTTTGTTATGGGTAGGAAATACTTGAGTGTTTGCAATGGAAGTGTGTGCACGCATGTGTGCATAATGGGGTGGATTATAAGATTTGCTCAGCATGAACTTCAGCATTTCCAACTGTGTAACCTGAGCAAGTTGGGAAGATATGCAGATTTAATTACCATATAAATCTATTAGCTCTGAATTTCCTGGCATTTGTTTGGCTGCTGACACAACCTGCATGTTACTCACTTGGTGGATTTTTTTAATCTGTCCAAATTTTTTTTTTAATGCTTAAAATGAGTAATTGCTGGTGTGAGACTTCAAACGATCATATCTGCTGTTTTGGTGGATCTCTTCGCTGTTTTCAAATACCAATTTCATGTTACTCTTCATATCCTCCTGCAAATGAGGTAATTTCAGTGTAGTTAATGACTAGACAGTAAAGAATTTTATAGTAGAGTAAAATAATTGAGCATCTATTTCTCTGTGTCCTGGTTTTGATTTTTACACTGTAGAAGATAAATGCCTAGAAATCTGAGGTTCCCTCTGTTTGCCCTTGGCAGGTTAATAAGCCAGGGTAGCATAAATCTCTTTACTGTGTTATCAGCATGTTTTAGGCGTGACTTAGAGGACTGTTTACAGTCCGCAGTCTCTCTGTTCTCTGTTATGGCTGCATCTAAGACTTTTTTTCTGCCATCAGAAAGTTCTTCCTGATGAAGAAAGGAAGGTTTCCTCCTTTCTTCCTTTAATCAGAAAGCTATTTTCATCCTTCACAAGGCTGAGAGGGAGGATCTCTGTGTCCTGTTTAAGAGTGAGCAGTTAGATGTGCCTGCAGTTGCATGCTTAATACTGTGGTCTGTCCAAGGGGTCTCTTGGAAAATCAGATTTCAGCCATTTCAGGTGTGGTTGCATTAATTTTTTCAAATATTCGCTGCCAAATACAGTTGGTTCCCCCTCACCCAAATTAATGCACATGGAAGGCAAGCACCCTGGTATATCAAACTGTATAGGGTGCGGCCTTCTGCTCTTCCACTCTTTCTGTGGGGATGTTGGTGAATGACTTTGTGGGGTTGATCTTGTCTCTTTCAGCCCCTATCATTGGAATCAATCTTATGGAAAAATACTGTATTGCTCCCAGGCTGTCCTTCATTTCTCATCCTTGTAAGAGCAATGCAGAAGGAGCTTGGATTTGTGCCTCGTAACAGTGATGTATCAATGCACCCCATGCCAGTAGAGGAGCTCTGCTGTTCCCTGCAGGGCATGTGTGAATGAATTTCAGAGGTGAGGCTACAGGGGGTCCATCAGTAGCTCTTCTCAAAGCTGACAAAGCTGGGAACCACCTGATACAAGCCATGGCTGAGTTTGGAGAAGGGTGAGTGGTGGCCAACTTCTCTGCTGCAAACGAAAAGGATTTCTAGAAAGCGAAGAAGTTAAGAGAAGTGATGTACCTGAAAATATGCAGAATTTGTGTTTGAATCTCTGAAAATGAACTGATGCTGAAGCGCCAGTGAGTACTGAGAACAGTTGTCCTGGTTGTTGGAAGCTGGTGCACACTGACACCTCCAGTCCATTGCCAATGAACTTGCAACAGGAACATCTACAGCACCACCAGCAACACGTCTGGGAAGAAAACACCCTCCTTGAGGAGGCTTTTTAACCTGTGCCCAGGGGTTTAACCTTGGGATTGGGCATGCAGAAAGTCATGGACTTCTGTGCTGCCTTGTCATTGGTAGGCTTGTGTGTGCAGTTCGCCTCTAGGTGTAGTTCTTCATTAGCTAAAAAGGGCAGGTCTCTGCTCCAAGCCCTTGTGGGTAAATGCTGCACTTGCAAACCCAGGCAGAGCTGATTGTAAGGTGTGTGATGCCTTTTACAGCTCTTGCTGTGCAGTCAAGTCTAGAGCTCAACCTATGAAGTCTGACCAGCACGTATGTGCCGTCTTTAACAACTGGCGCCTTGCCTGGATGCCCCAGAGCATGAAGCTTTTTGTTAGCAGCTGTGACTCCTACTCAGACCTCCTCAGCTACCATATAAGCAGTTGCCAGATGTCTGTGAAATGTGTGCTTGGTTACTTGAAGAGGAGATGGTATCTCCATGTAGCCACGCTTCTTGATCTGTTTGATGCTTTTAACTAGAAATGCTGCTATCTTTTGTGATATTTCATGTTTTATTTCCTACACATCTTTGTTTATGCAGACCACAAAAGAGCTGCTGAAGAAATTATTCCCTTTTTTCTCTGTTATTTTAATGTGAGGGAAATTGGGTGAGGTGGCAGAATTCATACCTGTGGTGCACATTTACTTCCCCACGGATGAGGGCTGGTTTGTGGTCTGTCCTTTCTTCCCTCTTTCCTCATTTTCTCTAGGAGTGCTGCCTTGTACATTACATGCACTCTGGATTCCTTTGATACAGAAGTAAGGGTGCAGTCCTTGCCCCCACCCCCTATTATTGCTGCTTAAGCCTTACAAGGGATAAATTATCAGGCAGCTTTGTACCTGCAGGTAGGCAGTGGGCTTCGTTTTTACCCTATGAGTGGCTGTTGGGTAGAAGGGATGCTCCCACCTGGGCAGTTCCTCTTGTGGAGGGGGAGTTGATCCCTCCAGGATGGGGAGACCTCAGGGCCAGCCAGGAGGGAGCCATTAACTCCTAGGTGGGGGGAATGTCTTGAATTCGTGGGTGGCTCTCACCCCAGCACATTGCACATAGGCTGGCTTGCCCTGGGCTGCTTGGAGAGCAGGGCTGTTTCACAGTGTGCCAGGGTACTGCTGCTGCTGCAGCTCCCCTCTGGGCTGGCTCTGCTGGAAAGGGTGGATACTGTCGGTGTGTGGGACTTGCAGCTGACACAGTGCATTTTCCAGGCTCAGCAAAGCCTGTCACTTTAATAATTTAAATATAGTTACAAAGTGTCATTTGGGGCTCTGGATTTCTCTTCATTCCTTTTTTAGTGAGTTCTTAGAAAATCTTTTTTCTGAACACGACTATTTCATTTTTAGTCATGATAAAGTCATGTCTTTAAGCAACTGGGGCTCTCGTCTGGCTTCAGGTCATCTGGCGGAGAAGTCAGCACTGCCATGCACGTAGCAAAACCTGAGTCTCTGTTTTACTTCAGAGATGTTCATTTGATCAGACAAGAAAGAAAAAAAACCCTTGTCCCTTAGGCAGAGCTGGAGAAAAGGGCCTTTGTCTGGCAGGAACAGGCAGATGCTGTGGAGAGCTGCAGCCCGAGGCCCAGCTGGTCTGCAGCCAAATGCTACTTTCGAGGAGCTATCCAAAATCCACTGTGCACCTGGATGTAAGAGCTCTCCTCTGTTTGCTTACCGCAGGGTGATGTCTGTAGGTGTTTTGTGTTCCCCAAAAGCACCTGGGTTATAGGCGGGAGCAAATGTCCAACCAGATTGGTGGTGAAAATCTGTGGGGCTGCAATTTATTTTCTGTAAACAGGAACATTGCTGTTTTGTTTATCTTTTCAAGGTTCTGGGGGAAGGAAAAGTGGAAGATAAGGTTACATGTGTCCTAAATCCATGACTTTTTAGAGAGGTTAAAATCGCAGTTGAAGATATCTCTTTGCTATGTAGAGAGAATAGTTTAATAATTCAAGCAGACTCCTTGTACTAACACATGTCTGCAATTAGTGCTGTGGCTGCCAGTAGGGTGTGAGGATAGCAGGAAGCTGGCAATGGAGCTGTCTACAGAGGTATTAAAAACAAAAAAAAAGAAAAGAAGAAAAAAAGGCACATTTTCAATGCAAGTGCTTTTTTTTTTTTTTTTTTTTTAAAAAGGTGAACTCTCTGGGTGAGAGGTCCCAAGCTGAAAGCCACAGACAAAGAATTTCTTTTGCAAGCAAATACATACAGAGGTTCTAAGGGTAAAATTCTAAGTTTCTTCCCTAAATTGCCCCTTCCTGTTCCTGAGTGCAGGGGTGGCTGCTGCTGTATCAGAATTGAGGGTTATTCTGCAGCCTTCCAGCTCTGGAAGTGGCTGATGACCGCTAAGGTGCATGTGGAAGCAGATGGGGGAGCACGGAGAGGAGGAGGAGGAGGGTTGGCAACGAGAGAACGTGCTTCGAAAAGACGAGGGAGCAGCTTAGGTGTAGGTGGAATTTAGAGGAGCTGAAGGCCTAACTATTCCCAGATGGTTTTTGCTGCTGCTCAGATGCCTTTTGTTTTTCAATTCTCTAGGCAAATGGAGCCACTTTCAATGAGACAATTGTTTTCTTAAGGAAAAAAAAATCAAAGTGAGCTTGCTTTAAGCATTTGCTGTAGTAGAGATGTGTATAATATATGAAAAATTCCTGTAAATCAAGTGGTGGTGTTTTTTGTAATTACTGAGTGAGAAGTCCAGATCCCTAAAACTGTCTGTTCCCTGAGTTCAGTACTTGTGCAGCCTGACCTGTGGCAATTGTTTGAGGCTTCTCTGTTGACTGATATTCAAAGTTATACCACAGGCTATTAAAGATAAGACTACAGAGTATAATGAAGCTAGAGAATAATTTTAAAAACAGATTGACCATTTATTTGCTTTCAGGCAATTCTGTTGTAAATGCAAATTCTTCTCTTCCTCACAGCTTGCCCCTTTGCAGCTGCATGTGGAAAGGAGAAAGCACAAATGTTGATGAACATGTTGAACATCCTTCCCCACCCCAAGGTCCTCTTTCTCCTTGTTTTTGTGAAGTTGAATGTTTGTTTCCTCCTTTGCTTTTCCTGAAGCAGTTTTAGGAAAATTCCCCATTCAGAAATGGAAAAAAAAAAAATCTGATGTGCCTACTTTAATCAAATGGAAGACGTAAAATAACATTTGATATTAATTTCTTCCATTTCAAAGCAGTAATAGACAGAACGCTAACAGAAATCTTTATTTGTGAATTTGCCAAAAATAGCCAACTAGCCTGTGGTCGTTTCGTCTTTCAGTTGAGTCTGTTATATTAGAACATCTAAATAGTGTCAGACTAAGTCAACACTTAGGTATGATATTTTGAAGGATGACATCCTCAGATTGGATGACACTGGTGATAAAGTAGCTGTGTGTAGAAACCAGGGTACAGATATTGTAGCATCCCTATTTCAGCATCTGCTAGTCATCAGGCAGAATAATACATGCAATAATTAGAAAGAAGGAAATGTTCTAGCCAGCTTTAGGAAGATATACAAACAAATATAATTGACTCTCGCCATTGGCCTCAATGAAAAGAAGTGCGTAGACTGTGGGGAAAACATTTCCCCTAAGAAAGGCACTGCTTTTTTATAGGTTCATCCTCGACTTCTGTTGTGGTTGGGAAACATTTCTGTCCCTTGTTTACACTTTAATGGCTGCCTACCCTGTTTTACTCAGTGTCTTTATTGATGCCGCTCAGCTAGTCTTGAGCATCCTTTTTCTTACTTCTTTGCATAGTGGGGAATTGTAGTTTATACGTTTATCTTGCAGATGTTGGGAGGCCGCCCTGGATGTGAAGTGCTAGTGAGTCCTTGGGTATCAATATTAAAATAAACAAGGCTTTCTAAAGTGGTCGTGACCCTTTTGCTGAGTCATCTGAGAGTTTGTTTAGTAGTGTTATCATTTACAGTTAAGTAAATATGAGGCTACAAATTTGTTTTGCCATTTGTAAAGGCTTTACTTTAGCTAGCTTGCTATTCCAGCATAGCAACTGTGGGCCTCTGTTTATTGCCTTATGTTTAGTAAATATTTTCTTTTCCTCAGTGTCAGTCAGAATTGACTGAAGCCTTATTAATTTTGAAAGAAGGCACAGTTAGCATTTGTGAGCATCTTGGAAGAGGCACTCAAACTTCCAGAGGACTCTGCGAGAGCCGGCTGTGCTCAGTGTTTTCCAGGATCAGGCTTCAAGGCCACAGGTGCTGCTGGAGCTGTGAAATGTGTGTGCATGGGGGGTGCAAGCACACCACTTCCCTCATGGGTTTATACAATATTTACTTGTTTAATTCTTAATTTAGCCTACAGGAAGCTGAATTTTGAATTTCAGTGTTTGTTTCTGCAGGAGAGAGCAAGATGAAGAGCCAAGATCAATACTACTTGCAAAAACAGAGCAAATCAAACAGACTTAGACTTTTGTAGGATCATGTCCTGATCGACAAAGACTCCTATATAAGATGGTAGATAATGCCTGATTGTCTGGAAAAGCTCATTACAATTCATTGTACAAATATTTTTTGTACAAAAATAGAATTCTTTGTGTGAATGAGATGAGCAGGAATGGTTTCTTGCAGTGCAGTTTCTTGGTCTGTCAAATATGTAGTCTTCTGACATTGGAAACAAAACCAAGAAGAGATGCAGAGTTTTTGGTTATTGATGGGAAGTGCGTTGGAATCTCAAGGAAGTAGATCATGAGATTTAGTTTGTGCTCATTTTGAATATGAAACAAACACGAAGTTATCCTACTACATACAGTCTTAACATGCACTGTCAGTGTATTGAATTCAGTGTAATAGATAAAGTGGTAATTAGTACTGGCTTTCAGGAGCTTTAGCTCTGGGGCCTAGAAGCTAGATATGGGCTCTAGTCATAGGTGGAATGTGACTTCTCAAATAGATACATAAATCAGCCAAGAAACCCGTTTTATAGCAAATGCGTTAATTGCTTGGTTGGTGGGGACGTGCATGGACCTGTTTTCCTAGAGTGCGCTGTATGTTCTGCACAGCTAAAATAGTCATATGTGGTGTCGGAGTCTGTGTCTGAGTGCGTTTCCTTTTTCTTCTCTGCTTCAGTGAATATTAACCCAATATACTCTATTCCGTGCACAAAGTGTTCTGGTGATAAATACTGTAGGATCTTCCACACAGTCTGGGTGAAATGCGCTTTCGTGTTTTTGGTGGCATGCTGTAAGGGAGCACCTTTGGCAGGGGAAGGAGGCTGCTTCAGGACATTTTCTCTTTTTGTTGCAAGTTAATCACAGGCTCTTCTGTTGTAATGTATGCCTCTGAGAGGACTTCTGTTCTAGTTGTAGCTCTTCAGCTTGAAGTAGCAATTGGAGGAGGAGATTGTTAGGCAGGGCTGGTACTGATCCTGCTGCTGACTGGCACGGATGCCTGGTGCATATACTGGAATTGTTCTGATCAATGCTCTCCTGTTATTGGTATGACAGACAGGCAAGGAGATAAACTTTTCCCCCTTTTTTATCTCCACAGCACTTCACAGAGTTCCTGGATGAATTTTCACCTGATGTCCTAGGCCAGCTCTTGAATGATCCCTTCTTGTCTGAGAAGAATGAAATAATGGAGGTGGAACTGTCTCCGGCGTCCCCAGCGCCCCTCATCCAGGCAGAACACAGCTACTCCCTCTGCGGGGACTCTCGACCCCAGTCTCCCTTGACACACATCTCGACCGATGACAACTTTAATGAAGGTAGTAAGCACTGAGCCCTTGTTCGTTTGTCGTGATGGTGCAGTAATGACATGTTCCCAGTAGGGTGATGATGCACTAAGGGTGCTAATAGATATATCTACAATGAAATCACAAAAGGGATTTGTTTGTTTTAAGTCTACAGGCATTGTGAATAAAGAAACTTGTTCATAGACAGGGAAATTGTGCTCAGCAGAAGTTACTAACTTTGCACTGTAAACATTTTGAGTTAGAAGTAAAGTTCCCATCAAAAAGAAATGGGAGAAGGGACAGAAATACACTTGTTTCCGTGTATCTGAATCTGTAGTTGTTGAAGATAAATGGAGAATGATAAACCAAATGAGTCAAATGAGGACCACCATGAAGTCTGGGTACTACAGAACATGATATGAGGAAAGGGTGAGTGGGTTTTGTTTGGTCTTCTGGAGAAGAGGCAAAAGGGAGATCTTATTGCTGTATGGCTATCTGATGAAAGGGTGCGGAGAAAACAAAGCTGTACTCCTCTGAGATACACAGCGATAGCACAAGAGGTAATGGTTGCAAGTTGCAAGAAAGGAAGTTCCAGTTGGGTGTTAGGAAAATAATTTTTACCATGAGAGTGGGTCAGACATCCAAACAGGTGTCCAGAGAAGCTGTGAAGTCTTCACCCATGGAGATGTTCAAAGCTGAGCTAGGCAAAGCCCTGAGTAACCTGATCCAAATTGGCCATACTCTGACTGATGGTCAAAGCTACATAAATTCAGGTTTATTAAAACCAACCAACCAAACCTTTTAAACTACACTTGTTTTTCAGTAGTGACTATCTGGAGCTTTCTGGTATCCCAAAACGAAAACCAGGTCATCTTATTTATGTTTCTAACTACATGTGCAGGAATGTAACTTCAGGTGCTGCCCCAGTCTTAAGACCTGTCTTGCTGAAGTCCTAGTGTTTGGCTTCCTTTTAGGAAAACAAAAAAAAAGACAAAGAAAAAAATAATGCCCATCAAGAAGTCACTGGTGATCTTGGAAAGGCATAACTGCAGTTTTATGGGTTCTGTGGTTGTGGGAAATGGCGATGAGCAGAAAATTATGAAAACCAACAGCATTTTTAGCAGTTATCTTTATTTCTGCAGCTATAAACAACTGGAGGGGAAAAAAAAGGGAAATGCAGGAAAGGTAGGAGGAAGAGATCTGACCTGCTCGTTCTGGCATGAAGATGCCTGCTAGCAGGAAGGGGAGTTCAAGGTAAAAGCTAGTGGTTGGTGGAGGAGCAAGGCCATGAATGTCTGGTAACTATTAGAAATAATCACCATGGCAGACTTTCACTCCTAATAATTGGTTTATGTCTTCAACATTAGCTTTACAGTGAAAAGCAGTAGGGTACTAAGCTGCATCACAATAAAAGGGAGAGAGATTAGTGCTTATGTCTAAGCATTAACAAGCTAAGCTGTTCCTGAAGGTCCAGCAGGACATGAGTTTTCAGAGACTGACAGTTTTGTAGTCCAAAGTGCCCTCTTAAAACAAGATGCGGTCTGTTAGAGATTTCACAAGAGGACAACTAATAAAACCTGTAAGAACTCTTTTCCATGTGAGACAGGGTTTTTGGAGATGATCTGGAAACATCATCTACATGAAGCCTTCCCATTTGGTATTTCCTAACTGTTTTATGTGAATATTTTAAAATTAATACATACAGGAGATATTAATTGTGGCAGGAGAAACAAGCACAAGAAACTTCAGAAACCAAGCTTTTCTGGAAGTTAATATGGAGAAGCTTCAAACTAGGCTAAAGGTGAGGGTAGTTTCCTTTGGGGAAAAATCCTGAAGAAATTCATACTGCTAAGACCACTAGGTAATTAATAGAGCTCTAGTCAAATGATGTTTTAAAAAGCCAAGAAACATTAACAAGTGTGTTTAAAAATAGAAAATGAATGGAAAGCATTTCATCTTCTGTTCACTCTGCAGTGTTTCATAAGAGAGGAGGAGGAGGAGGAGGAGGAGGAGTTGTTCTTGGTGTTCGGGATTTTATTTAATCTTAACCCTGGAATCACGCTCATGACCTTTCAATACATATCGACTTCAAAACAGTGAAGCTCAGAGAAATACTTGAGGAAATTTCAGAATTAGAGTTAACCTGGCTGTCTGATAGATATTCAAAGGCATCACCCTGATGATTTTTCAGTCCTTGAGTCCGTGAGAGCAGGAGAGGGGGATTTTGTGGGTGGTAATACTGAAGGGTTTGACACTGGAGACTGAAAGCATCTCCATTGTTGGACAGTGGTGGTACACAGTGCTCCTGACAACTCTGGTGAATGCCAGTCCCCTTGGTGGAGTAAGGGGACAGATACTGGGAGCACCAGTGTCCTTTTGGGGAGCAGGAGGTACAGGGTGTGGAAAGGGAGGTCCATGTGCTCCAACATGATCTCCTGCTGCTGGGGAACTGGGAGTGGTTTTGTGGAGTGGCAGGGGCTGAGAAACAAGGTTGGCTGAGGAACTTCTATAAAGAACATGCAAAAAATTTACATCCTCCAAATAACCACCCCACCGGGCAGATTGGTAAGCTCTTACAGCTGTTGTGTTTTCATGGTTTTATCATGGCGAGGTTTCATGATTCTGTAGGACCCTGCTCTGCAAGACTGGGAGTAGAAATAGGCTAGTGAGGAGGCTCATGTAAGACGCTTGCATGTGTGTACACACGTGCTATGGACACACACACTGTGGACCTGCGTGCCTGCGGTCAGCAGCAGTGTGAGGAGGAGGAGGATGGCACAAAGCTTCTGGTCTGCATGCCATTCTAGAGCTTTTCCCTTAGCCCTAGAGGACTACGGGCCAGGTGTTGTGCACAAAGCACATGGCAAACAGGCTTTGTTCTCACTTTGCTGTGAAGTCAATAATGTGATGTTTCGTCTTTTTAAACTCTCTTAGCAGTTGTCCTGGCAGTGGGTGCTGGCAGGTTGTCTCCCAGGGTGTGCAGAAATGCCGTCCCCTCCTAGGCCAGTGGGCATTTATGGGCAGGCAAAGCCAGGGGAAGTGCGTGGAGGGGGGAAACCCAGGATTTTCTATGGCCAGGCCCCTTCGCCCATATGGCTAGATAATGTGTACTTGGAAGTGGCGCCTGTTACGCACCTTATTGTCACCGTCACACCAGCAGTTGCTCTGTTAGTGTGACCTGGAGCTGAAAAGTCCTTTCAGCAAAGGGAACTTTCCAGGTGCCCTGTGCTAGCATATGTTGAGGTGCAAGGTGGCTTCCCGTGTCACTTCTAACCTGGTGCATGTTAATTGTGTAAGGCTAATCGGCTGCTCAGCCCTCGGGTGCTGTTTCTGTGCCAGGAGCAGGCAGGTGGCTGCCGAGCCCTGTGCCGCCCGGTCGTGCACTGCCAGAGGGGGTGGCTTGTACCACACGGGTCTGGTGTCCTAAAGGGAAACGTACCTGCCTGCCTTTAAAAATAGCCTTAAAAACTGATGTTTGTTTCCGTGGCGACAGGCCTGTTGGAGGTGGCTGGGGGCATGTGGCCTGTCCTGGGGCAGGGTCCTGCCATCTGCGTGGGCCCAGGGGATCCCCAGCTGTCGGTCCCAGCCCCACGGCGCCGGGGCCAGTGTGCTGCCACCAGGCTGGCCCCACGTCGTGTTGCTCTGCGACCTGCCTTTCTGCCCTCGTCTTCAGTCTGTGCCAGCCTGTTGGAGGAGGGAATTGGATTTTGGGAGTTGTCTCCATCTGCTTCAATGGCACCCAATGCCTGCAGTGGTTTTCATCTATGTATTCACAACTGTGGGGTCCCAGAGCCCCAGAGTATGGGGAGGCTGGGAAAAAGGCCTGCCTTGATCTTCAAGGCAGGTTTAAGCCATTCAGTGTCTATTTCTATCTTTTGTTTTTTTGCCCTGCCAAGTCTCCTCCAACCTTAATGAAAATGTTACTTAATGTTTCCTTTCAGCCATTCTGGTGGAGTGAATGATCGCTCTGACTCCGTAAGCACCCTCTTGCCCACTGCTGCAGGGGAACAATTAACTTCTGCTGTGAGCCATTCTCGTTGGCCACTACTCGGCTGTTAACCACAATTTCTACAATCGCTAAATTGACCTATCCATGTAATCGTAAATTTTATCTAAAGTTTTTTTTTTCAAAGTGCTAGAAACGTAAAACCTGGCAAACTCAGAAGCCTGAGTTTAACTCTTCCAAGAAGTCCTGTTGACCTCAAGGTGAGAACATGTTCAAGGTCCCAACACCATTTTTTCCCAGTTATTTGCTCCTCTGCCTTCACTGTAATGGGGCTATTTCCCCAGCTTTGTGCAGAAGAACTTTTCTGAATACTCACAGCTTGTTGCAAGTGTGGGGTCCCTGAAGGTGTCCGTCGCTAAATCTCCAGCTTATGAAAGCATTGGCAAGAGAAACTATTTTAAAGCAGATGTGTGCAAGACGTCTGGCATTTAGTTGTTTGGTTTTCCTCCCCCTGAGGATCTATTCTTATATTCAATTTTGCATAAACTTTTAAGACTAAAGATAGTAGAGAGAGAGATTTATAGGCCTGACCCGCTTGCTTGCAGCTGGCTGACCATGAGCTTTTGTTTGCCTGAACTGGTGAATAAGGCATCTGGCCTGGGGAGGGCTGTAACATGAAAAAGGAGGCTGTGTCCTGTGTACCGATGATCCACACCAGTTGCACTGCCACCTCTCTCACAGCAGGTTTCTGCTTTCTAGTTGTGAGCCCTGGGGTTTTTGAGACAACTGCGGAGTGGCTGTGGAAGAGCACAGTGGGTAGTTGTGAAGTGGAAAATGCTTCTTGAAAGGAAATGAGGAAGCTGGGAGAGGAGGCTGAGAATAGGGCTGATGGATAAGGGAGACCTCTTGCTGTGCATCAGGGCCTTTTGGGGCACAGTTTTGCTTCTGACAGTTGTAAACAGAGAAAAAAAGCTTTATTTTCTATTATGAATTAGATTTCTCTCTCTATCTCATATTTTATATTATATATAAAATATATTCTGTTACAGTTGGTGCATGTCTGTCTTCAGTTTTCCAATCTCTGCAGCCTTTTGGAAAGGGAGGGTTGTGGGTCAGTCAGCCAGGAGCAAGTCAAGACCCGAGTTTCGGCAGGGACTATGATTAGCCTCCTATGTGACTTGAGATACGAGTGTAGGGTCCTTCCCTGCCCTCTCATGCTTCATCTTGTCAGCTGTAGGCACAAACTTTAGGATAGTGGCTGCCCCTTGTTTTGGTCATGTGAGATCCATAGGCGAGAACCAAGTACAAGTAATAGTGAGGGGCTGGTGTGCAGCAGGAACCCGGAGGCAGAGGCTGCAGCATCTGTGTGGGGCTCTCTGTTCTCTGGGATCTGCTCAAGTGGTGGGGGTGGTTCACAGTGGGTGTGTGTTTGGCTTTTGTGTGTGTTCTTTACTTTGCAAGCCTGGTAGGGCAGAAACAGTGGACAGCCCACTAGTCATTTGTATGGTTTTCCTCCTCAAATTGTGGCCAGGTGCGTTCCTTTCCCCATCCCCCCGAGGGCTCTGCTTTTGAGACTAGTCTTGGTCCCCACCTGCCCCTCCTGCTCTTGCTTTCCTGCTCAGGAATGCTTTGAAGTTACTTTTGGATTTGAAGCAGCTTGCCTTGGCTAAAGGTTTGACAGAGTGATTGCAGAAATGGTATGTTTCTGTTTTACGCTTAGCTGTGCCAAAACTGGGGCTGGCCCCAGAATATAACCTGTATTGTTATTGGGTTTTTTACTGCTGAGGTTATGTTTTCCTGTAACGTGCTTTTAAAACTCCAATTTTCTTTTTAAACTTCAACTTGTCTCCCTACACGGTATGAAAAAAAAAAAAAACCAAACAAAAAACAAGAAACCCAAAACAAACAAACAAAACCCCCAGAATTATTTTATATGGCTCCCACTTCTCCAGTGCACACAGCCCTTCAACAATAAATTGAGCCCTCATCTCAGGCAGCGCTTTGTACAGGAAAATGCTTGCTTATGTATGGAGTCCACAAGCAGTAATTGGTGTCATGTGCTGTCTCTTCATGTAGAGGGATCTGTGGACTTGAGACTCAGGGTGGTCTTCATAAATTTTATATGTATATGTTTATATGCACACATGCAATATATATGTGTATATATAAGTCATATTTATTATGTATTGTAGGTTATCACAGAATCACAGAACGGTAGGGGTTGGAAGGGACCTGGAGAGATCATCCTGTCCAGCCCCCCTGCGTGAGCAGGCACACCTAGAGCAGGGGGCACAGGACCGCGTCCAGGCGGGGTTTGAATGTCTCCAGGGAAGGAGACTCCACAGCCTCTCTGGGCAGCCTGTGCCACTGCTCTGGCACCCTCACAGGAAAGAAGTTTTTCCTCATATTTAAGTGGAACCTCCTGTGTTCCAACTTGTGCCTGTTGCCCCTTGTCCTGTCATTGGCGCCACTGAGAAGAGTCCAGTCCCATCCTCCTGGCACACGCCCTTCAGATATCTATAAGTATTTACAAGATCCCCCCTCAGTCTTCTCTTCTCCAGGCTGAACAAACCCAGGTCTCTCAGCCTTTCCTCATTAGGGAGATGCTCCAGCCCCCTGATCATCTTTGTGGCTCTCCGCTGGACTTGTTCCAGCAGCTCCCTGTCCTTCTTGAACTGGGGGGTCCAAAACTGGACACAGTACTCCAGATGTGGCCTCCCCAGGGCAGAGTAGAGGGGCAGGATGACCTCCCTCACCCTGCTGGCCACACTCCTTTTAATGCAGCCCAGGATACCAGTGGCCTTCTTGGCCACAAGGGCACAGTGCTATATTATATATCCTTTTTTTTTTTGTAGGCTATATATAAAGAGAGATGCATTGTCCTGCTTCTGTCTGTTTTTCTCCAAATACTGAATCGATGAAATGTGAACAATGGAAATAGAACCTCCTCTGCCCTGACTTTAAAGAAAATGGAACTGGACAAAGAAATTCACTTGTGTTTTCAAAAGATGCTGTCAAAGCCATACTGATAATTTTTGCGAGTACATTCCAATGCAACTTTTTCCTTGTGTGGGTTTTTTATTTTTGTGTGTTTATTTAAGAAAAGGGGAGGAAATAATTTGGTGGTGATGGCCTGTATTTGAGTGATTTTTACGTGGAAGGGTAGCAGTCAGTCCTTGTCAGCATCTGCAGTTTTAAAGGATGAGAAGACTTTTGAACTTTTATATGTCCAACGTCCAAAACCTCAGTAGGTTACTCTGAGTCAAGCCTGTAACTTCTACTTGGGCAGCAGTGTGTCTGAAAAACATCAGTTTTGATTTAGAGGTGGGCATTTTGGTGGTTACTTATGCTTACTGTTAATAATTGACAACTTTATTTGCAGTCAGACCTCCTTTAGCTTCCAGTTCCACATATGAGATCTCTTTATGGCCTTTTTCCCTGCTGGAGTAAAGAACCATCTGCTCACAGAACCCTCTTTCCCCAGGTGTTTGTAGGCTGTGATTAAGTTCCCTCTTGATTTCTGCTTGGATACAGCTTAAATGAACTGCACTTCTTTGGTGTTTCCCTATGTGGGATATCTTCTGGACATAGAGCTATTCTTGCAGTTCCTTCCTAAACAAAGGAACATTTTCAGTTCCTTTTCAAAACTCCACGTAAAGTGACCACAGGAGCTGATTTCCTAGGAATAGTTTCCCTAATGATGAATATTAAGGGAATACTCCTCCCACTTCCAGTCCTGCTGTTTTTGAAACCAGTGATCTCATTCTCTTTGAGCTGTAGTGTTGCACCGGGAGTTGACACTCAGTTATTTGCATTGAGTCCTTTTAATGTGCGTCAAAGCCTGATTGCTGTTGTAATATGGATATGCCTTCACAACACCCGTGTGGGGAGAAAAATTCAGAAGGGTGAGAGAGAACTGTTTTATTTGAACACAGTACTTCTGTGGATAATTTTCCCATATCTTAAAAAAAACCAAAAAAACGCCACCAAAAAAACCCCTCGCATAAAACCCCTCGCATAATCTTTTACAGGGCATTTAATAGTATCCAGGGTTAGGGCTGTAAATCCAGGCTACTACCTCAGTCTGTGCCTCGCTCCCGTGTATATAAAAGGTGATGCTATAAAAATAACATTTTTCTACTCCTAAGTAAAATAATTAAAAACATGACGGACTGTATCCCAGCTGACAGCTATGCTTGTGTAAAGTCTTAGCCTGAAGAGAGGTTAAAGCAGAACCTGTAACCCCAAGGCATCTCCTGGCTCTTTTTACGTGACAAGATGATTCTCATTGAAAACTGTCAAATTCCCCACAGGAAAGAGGGTATTGACCCTGGTTTGTTTAGGTATGGGAGGAACAATGTGTCCTTGTTTCTATCTTAATAACCTTGATAGTGATACAAATAATCTGTAGGTTTTAGATGGACTGTGTGCCACTCAAAGTGGGGCTGCAGGTATGACTGGTGATCCTTTGTTAGAAGAAAAGCTACTTCTGCTATGTGTCCTGATGACTATGTATCACTGACACTCATCTTTGCCCATTTATTTAATTTTCCCTTCCTGGCACTTTAAAAAGGACCCCAATGTTTGGTAGTCAAACAGTATCCCCTTTGTCGAGGCCGTTTCGAGGGCTTCAGTTTCATTATTTGCAGTGGGAGTGTGTGTGCATGCTGGGAGGGGGAAATGCCATCTGGAAAATCTCTAAGAGAAACTGTTTGTGGATGAATGTGGGCTCTCACCTCACAGAGAAGGGGGGTAGTGGCAGTGGCGTTGGAGTTCAGCATTTCAGGCATGATAAATGAGACTTGTGTCTGCCAGGGGGTGTTACGTGAGCCCAGGGCTGGCCATCGGGGACAGTATGAGCTGAGGGGGAAGACAAGGAAGCAATTATTTCTCCAGAAGGGTCCAGCTTACCTTTGGGAGGGTGTATAGGGCTCAGGCTGCGGACCTGGAGATGCTGAACTTCCCTGCGAGTGGCATGTCCACCAGCACGCCCAGAATCGGTCCATCAGCAAAGGTCCTTTCGGGTTTGTGGTGGGGTGTTCCTGCTGACAGAGACTGAGCGGCTGTTTCCCCCACAAACAGGTTGTGAGCCTCCTCCAGGAGGTGTTTTCCCTTGCAGTTAGCTGGGTCTCAGTTTGCAGCTGTGTTTCTGTAGTGCAGAGCCTCATGAGCACCCTTGGATCCTGGTGCTAGCTGTATTGGGGTGGTGACCTCAGAGGTGGGATACAGGCGAGGACTGAACACTTGTCCGAAGCATAGCTTTGCAAATGTGAACCCTTGGTGCAGAATGTGAGCCAGCATACTGTTTGTATGGCACGGCTGTGTAGAAGCCATGTGGGCTGTGCGTCCAAGCCCTGTGGTTCATGATGGCAGTACAAGATCTGCCATGGACCAAAAGGAATTAGTTGAAGCCCTTTTGCTCAAATCCATGGCACAGCTGAATAGGGGGATTATTTAAATACGCTTGGCTGGAGAACAGTTTGACTCATTAGGGATCTTCTTGCATTACCCTGTCCAGAGATGTCTCTTCTGATACCTGTGCAAAGCACTTTGGTAGTCTGTTGTGCTCTCCTTAAGTTTCCGGTTTTGTCTTTCTCTAGCTGTTTTATCTGTTGCTTGGACAGTGAAGTTCGAGGAGGCAAGGACTGCCTCTTCATTCTGCTTATACATATAAGGATATCCCTTGATGCTTCTACAGGTCTTATTTGCAGGCTTGTTTTAAATGACATACAGCACATGCATCTGTTTTCTGTGCGATTACGATCTGTCATGGTGGCAGTGGTGGTATGGGAGTTTTTTCTCCTTCAAGATTAGGTTCAGTGGTACACTCCTCATGTGGGTTTCTTTACCTACTGGTGCTGTCTTCCTTTTTACTGCAGGGGAAAAAAAAGTTAAAATCATGTTGTTTCTCTGAATATTTGCATTCTCTCTACTTGAAGGGGTGAGGGAGAGGTACAGAGTGCATCTCTAATTTAATTTGTTTAAAAATACACAGCAACTTGCTGATGCAACTTGGCTGTCCATGCAAAAAGCATCTCTGTTAAACTCTTTAATAAGCAGTGCTTCAGTGAATGTGGGGAGCAAGGGAGGTCTTTTTAGTTACTTCGTAAGCTCTGTTTCTCTGTACATCTATCACGGATGGTGAAATTTAGTCAATATTGGAGAAGATTTAGTTTTACTCAGGAAAGGAGATGGTATGTTAGACAAGACAAGAATTAGTTGGATAGAATAATGTTGGATAGAAATAATTAAAAAAAGGAAGCAAAACTCACTGGGAACTCTGATATTAAAAAAAAAAAACTGTACAGTTAAAGTAAGCATTTTTTACTTTATTTTCCACTTTTCCTACCTTGCCTTCCCATGATATTATATGGAACAAGGGAAAAGCAAAATGTTGGGTTCTTCAGAGAAATATGAGTATCCTAGAAAGCTGCATATGGTGTTGTGCATATGGGAATTTTGTCACATTTTGAGCTTCCTCGCCTGCATTATCCTGTACACAGCATCATACAACACATTGCATGTCGTATCTGGGACCAAGCTGGACTCATGATGAGTGCAGCTGAGAAAAAAGAGAACATGTTTAGAGTTTTTCCTGTCAGTGAGAACTTTGCTCAGTACACTGATTGAACTTACTTTGGCACTTTGTAAGGCTCCTGCCTTTTTTTTTTTTTTTTTTCTTAAAAAGTAGGTGGTAGATGCATGCTAAACAGGAGTCTGCAGGAAAAGTAGGACAAGCTTGATGACAAAAGCGGCGCACAAAAACTTTCTGAAGAAATGTAATTTTAGTCTTGGACACAGAAGAGAAGATCTTAGATGCATGTGTCACAAACCCTGGGTTGCTGTGATGAATGGGGTTTTTGGATGCTTGATTTGAAACTGGCGTTTAACTTGCAGAAGTGGCCGCACCTAAAGATTCAATGCATTCTGTGTTTTGATAAAGTATAACAACAGTGCTAAATCATCTGAAAAATCCAATCCCAGTTATCTCCAGTTGGCCATTTTAAATTACTGGGTACTTTTTGGCCTTTATTTCTCNCTTTATTTCTCCGTGGCTCACTAGGATTTTCAGGACCCTGTGGAAATGAATTCAGGTTGGTGAAGCATTTTGATTGTGCCCTAGGAGGGAATTAAACAGCTCTGTGGGAACAGAATTTGAATTGATTTGGTAAAGGAGAGATGAGGCTGTGCATGTTACAATGAGAATAAAACATGGTATAGCTCCTCAGTTAGGGGAGCGCCATGCATTCTGTGTGTTGGGTAAGGCACAGGTTCTACAGACAAATCGTTTGGTCACATTATTAAAACATTCCTATTTTTAGGTGTATTAAAGTGCAAAAATACACTGAATGAAACCTTCCTAGGTATTGGTTAATACCGAGGTGCTTTGCAACATTAAAGGTCAGTTAACATAGTCTGTATGTGGAATTTTAACAGTGCTGGTGTGTCACACATAGAGGCGTTAGCTGGGATTTTGCTAAGTACTATGTAGACTCCTTAAATGGCATGTTTCACGTGCCACAGTGCCTAGCATTCATAGACTCACGAAAGGGTAGGTGAAGAGGAGAGCTTCTCATCTAGTAATGGCGCAATATTGCTCTGAAGTTCATAGGAAGTTTCAGTGGGGGTAAAGCAGCTGGTATAATTTGTTTAGCAGTCAGGATTTTGAAGCCTGAGAAGAGATTTCTAACAGCCAAAGTGAACATTTTTAGGATATGGATTTTCATAGCCATTTGAATAGCTAAATCTCTTGTTCAGGCTTTCTTCTCTTTATATCTGAATGGTTTGCAGTCTATTTTGTCTCACCTTAGCAATGCAGTGTTGCCCTATTCATAGTCATCTATAGTATCGTCACCAAGATAATTTTCTCAGCCTTTTGTTTTGGACTCTGTCTCAATAGTTCACCTGTATCTCCTGGATCATGTCAAATATAAATATAACTGAATATACTCATCTTCAATTTCTTGATACCAGTCATCTACTTTTTCCACAGCAAGTCTTGCATGTTTTGGAGAAGACACCTCCCTTCTGCTCCAGTGGGTCCCCTGAGCCAGCCTCCATTGCCCTTTCATTTCCATATTTCACGTGCACCTTCTTGCTTGTTCTCATTATTGCATAAGACCTCTCATGTTTTTTCATACCCCTCCATAAGAAATACTGTTGTCTTGGAGGGTGTGCCGTGCCTCTCAGTATGACCAGTATTCTGTAGCCTGCTCAATTTCCCCCGTTTGCCTACATTTGTCTGGTTTTGTGCAGCATTCTCACTGGGGCAAGGGCTGCCGCTTTGTTTGGCTAGTACAGTGCTTGG
Source organism: Anhinga rufa (assembly GCA_013400875.1). NCBI lineage: Eukaryota > Metazoa > Chordata > Aves > Suliformes > Anhingidae > Anhinga > Anhinga rufa. The sequence goes on from VZTV01047041.1 coordinate 26,383, forward strand.
CAGAGTAGACTGAGGTGCTGTCCTGGTTTCAGC
>VZTV01047055.1:0-10776 GCA_013400875.1 Anhinga rufa
AAATGGTATTTTAAGCAATACTTCATTGAGTCTGAGTGCCCTTCTTAATAGGATTACAACAAAGCAGCACCTCCTGGTGCAAAATCATGTGTTTGGGAATGTGTGTGCTGCACATGCTCTGTTGTGTTTTGATGTCTCTCTTTTAAGATCTTGCTTCAATTTGACACCTTTACCATCAGACACATCCTTTTTTATCTGCTGTTAATTTAATTAATATACTTCACAGAGGATTACACAATCCTTTGCTTTGAGATGTTCTCATGGGTTCACAGGTCCAACATTTTACATTCAACTTTTACTCTTCAACTTCCTCATTAACGAAAGACTTTATGGAAATGCCCAACCACCACATGATTTATTGAAAATAAGTGATGAAAGGAAGTGCTTCTTAAAGTTTAACTTCAAACTGGAGTATTGGCTAATAAGATGTACTTGATTATTTTGATAATTTTTCAAAAACGAATGACTGTGATCACCTAGTGGAAAAATCCATTTCATGAAATAACTAAATAAGGCTGCATAATGTCTTCAAGGTGTTCCCCATGTTAAATAGTGTGTGACACAGTAACAGCATTTTGCATAATCATGAGCAAACTGAAAAGAGTGTAACAAAACCCACTGTCTTCACCTCATATATTGGACTCACTCTCTGCAAAATCCTGGAGTTGTTTGTGTGAATACATATTGAGTTTCCCCCTCAATACCCTGGATTCTCTACTCAGTCATTCCCTAGCCATGACCTTTTTAAAAATTGATATAACAGCATATATTTCATTTTTTCATAGCAAAAGTATATATTGTCAGTGTTCTTAGTAATTCAAATTATAAAAATTCATGGAATTATATTGTGAATTATAATTAGGAACTGAAAAAAATAGGTTTGTTTATTATTTTCTGTAGGCTGCGTACTCGATGGCTGATATATCTGGTTGGGAAGCAGGAAAGAGCTCTTTGTAGTCATTTCAGTTTCAAGGAGTACTAGCTAAATCACAAGGAACTTGATAGAAACTTTTATCTAGCGGATTTTTTCTAGACACATGGAAAACATTAATTTCTGTAGGCATTTATGAAATGAACACCCATTAGGGATTTTTGTCTGTAGTTTTGCAAAACCTTTGAAGTTTCAAAATAGGTTGCACATTGCCAATGCATTGAAAAAGCTATCTTACTTTATAGTTGCAAAACAAAGGATGAAAAATACATTTATAATCTCCAGTGGACAATAAAATCACCTAAGGAAAAGAAAAAAACCAAGTGTGTATATATATATACACACACACACACACATATATATGTACACACACACATATATATTCACTCGAGACATGGAAAACATATTTTGGATATGTTCATTTTATCTCTCTTGACCAAAGCAGAATGGCTTTTCTCAGCAAGAAGCTGCATGTAATGTACCATGGAGAAATTTTTTCAAATGTATTCCCTAGATGGTGTGGAAAAAAGAGATTCAATATGATTTCTACTTGTGAGCTTGTGCAAATCCGTGTAGGTCTACTTCAGCCAGCAACGCTTCAAGACAAATATCTTTTGGAATAATATAAAGTGTTTTCTTTAATAATGATTAATATCTTTAATATATAACTTGTTACATTCTTATGTAATAGCAGACTTCTTATATCTCGTGGAATGAATACAAGTAACTAATACAGGTGCATGCCATATATTAATTTTTTTATTTTTAAGCATAGCATTTCTTCAGTTGTCATAATAAGATTTAACATGAGGACCCAGATGGTGTATTTTAGTGTTAAAATACAACATCAAGTTCTAGAAGGTTTCTTTCTCTCTTTAGACCTACAAAGTAAAAGTAAGTCTTCATGCAGATAATGATTTAAGGAAGCAAATTGTGACAGTTCCTTATATTAACCAAATTGTTAATAACCTACCAGATATACTGTGAATGCCTTGCCTTCAAACAGTTCCATACCTTCAGGGACTCTCCAAAGCGGGACATGTGCAATGTGTTATGTGTTGGAATACATTAGCTCTGTTCTTAGGTCTATTGAAACAGAAGATGAAAAATCTACATTTTAAGCAGTGCTGATGCATTGCATTATTTGTCGGAGTTCAACACAATTAACATTTGCCAAAACTCATTGCACTGCATACCTCCTGTTAACATGTCTTGCCATCTTCAAGATTAGGAAATATTAATGGAACATGGGACATATAAGCAGGAAAATGTGTTGCAAAGGACCTGAAACAAATAGCATGTGTGTTGGCTCTTTGGTTAGCTTAGGTTTTTGAAATCTAGGCAGGATCCACAGCCTGAACATTAAAGCAGAAAGAGATTTATTCTGTATAGTTTCATCATCTTGTTACAATCTTTATCATAAGAAAGGAATAGGGAACCTTGTGCCATTTTCAGTTCTTGTTTAATATCGTCTTCACAGGAAAATGCTGCCAGGATATTAAACTCATCTGTTCTTTTGGATAATAAGGATGTAATGTACCATTTTGACCTTTCCAAATGCTGTGTTTCAAATTGCTGTTCATTAGATTTTTTTTTCTTGATTAAAGTCTCACTAACCTGTAGAAACAGAATGGAATAAGACCTAGTCAAGACATATCATATCAAGCATGATCAAAACAGCACCACACATTTGTATAGCTCAAGGGCTATAACAGACATTAACACTTTTGTGCTACATCATTGCTGTGTTCACTTGTAACAAAGAAGATAAAATGGTGTTTATTTAATTTTTCTCATGACAGTTCAGAATTTCAAGCTGAAGAGCTTCTATTTGGTTCAAAGTTTAATTATTAGAATAAGAAAGACTTTATTTCTGGGATCTGTAGAAAAGTTTCAGAGATGAAGTCGTAAGAGAACTGAATTATAATTCTTAAATGGAAATGTAATTAAATGATAAAATATATTTGACTGAGGGCCAGATTCTGTTAACCTTATTCATCTTTGTTGATTTACAGATCTTAAAATCAGAAATAGATATTAAGGGCAGAAGAAATTGTACATTATTTTCTAGTCTAACCTCCTGTGTGGTCCCAAACTATTCTCTATCAGCCTCTGTAGCTTCTGTGCAAGATGTAGTGTATCTTTCAGGACACAGATTACTCCAATGATATAAAGCTTGCATTGTTAATTTGGTGGAGGGGGGACAGAATGGAATTCTTGGCTCCAGCTAATTATACATTCCTTCTTCCTAAACTAGAGAGCTCTTAATTGTCAGAAATCCTTTTTGCCTGTAGGTAGCTGAAGGCTGTAGTCAAGCTACTTCTCAGTCTTCTCTTGATTGAATTAATAGATAGAGTTTCTTTTGTGTTTCATTATTGGTACGTTTTCCCTAAATTTTGTTCATTTCAGACCCCTTTTCTGTACATCTTTTTGATTTTCAACATCCTTTTCAACAAATCATAATGGCACATGACTTTCCAGGAAAAGTTTCACAAATGTGAATAAATAACTCTGTGCCAATTTCTGAATGCTATTTACCTATTTACTCTTACAAGTATGATATTTGTCTTCAAATAGCATGCCACTCATAGTTCATATCCAAGCTATTATCTATAGTCACACTGTGTCCTTCTCAAAATTATTTTTTTTTTCTGGTTAACTCAGGATTAAAACATACTAAAACCAAAATAAACTATTAATCAAAACAGAACATAAGACACAAGCTGTTCCTTTGTATATATATAAAAAAGTCAATACGCTGCTCACTTATGTTCACAGTTTGGTTCTGCTATCTGTAAATGCTTGTATTAATGGGAGTGTGAACTGGAAGTTTAACACTTTAGTCTGGTTTCCACTTTTTTTTTCAATAGTGAAGTGGTTTTGCCTATAGATAACCTCTGACTGGGAGAACTGCCCAGTGTTGGGACTGATGTTGCAGAATTACATACATACTTGGTGATAAAATGACTGCTAATGGTGTTCCTGAGAGAGAATAACTCAGCGTTGGTGTCGATGTTATGAATGTCTCCTGAGGGACTATGCTATCTATCAGAGCAATTTGTTAACTGTTGTTTACTTTTTCTGTCTCTCTAGATCAGTAAGCATTTTAAAAGCTCTAGGTAAGAATCTTTGTATTAGCACTTACGAAACAAAAAGATACAATAGGAAAAATATATTGGTGTAACAGAGGAAACTGCCTAGTCTGGGCAGTGAATTTTTTTAAGAGGTTTCTATCACACCCACAAGTATTAAGTGATGAACATAGTGATGCAATGACAGGTAACAATTCACATTATTTTCTGCAGGAAAACAGATTAGTATCATCAAGAACAGCAATAGCTTAAAGTTCTGTGTATAACACACCTCCTTAGATACATTCTTTCCTGAGTCTGGACATTAGTATTAATGAAAAACACATTTCCCTAGAAAAGAAGCAGAACTCCAAGAAGTAGTTTTAGCTGCAGGTTATACCAATTGGTTTGTGCTATAATGCTGGATCCCAGGAGAAGGCAAGTCATCAGTCAGGAAGAATTTGCAATGAAATTAGATACTGAATTAACTGTTTTCTCACTTTCAATTCATATAGACAGCTCAATATCAAAAGGAAGGAGCAAAGCCAAAGGAAGTAATTGAAGATCCTTTCAGAGATCTAGTATTGATATGGATGCACATGTGGGTAGCCAGGCACATGTACATACACATATAGTGACTGAAATGTGAACTTACAACCTTTTCCAGTGTCTACATATTTGAAATAGCAGTATGGCATATCACCATAGACTGTCCTGCTCTGCTTGGGGATGCCTTCAAAGGCATTCTTATTGGAGACAGTAAAAAACTACAGGTATGAACTAATTACCATAGTCTGACCTCAAGTAACCATGCAAACCATGAGAACCTCCTGCTGAATCTATAGGTTCCTTAGAGGAAACATTTCTCCTCTGTCTTGATAAACTGCAACCCTTGGCATGCTTTTCTAACAGGGAAGTAAATGGGAAAGACTGGAACTCCACGGCACTGTGCATGGCTGCTTTGCCCATCTACATGAGTAATCTGTGTCTGTTTAAGGATCATGGATGTTTTGTTCTGAGCCGTTATAAAACCAGCTGCCCATAAAATGGAGCCATATGGCTCTTCCTCTTCTCAGAATGAGATTGCTATCACTTAGCCTACTTTAAAGTGCTACATGAAGAACTACACAAAGGCATCCTATTGACAGCGGGACTAGGCACTTTCATTTTTTGCCTAATATTAAGCCTACATAAACATCACTATCATTGGTTTTATGTTTTGCTTTCAAGGGACTGTGAGAAAAGAGCCTGGAGAAAAACAAATACACAAATACCATTCAAAATGGAAGGGAAGAAAGAGTGACGTCTAATTAAAAAAGCATGAACAGTTGACATATGGTATTTTGACAGCATTAACTAGTGACAGCTTAATTTTGGGGGGCATTCTGGCTTTTAGTTAGAAAAATACAATTTAGGTAGAAACCTCAGTTTTCTTGCCAGGGCCTTGAAGAAAAAACAGGGATTTTACATGACAGGAGATCTTATTGTGTTTATGAAACATTTCCGTGTGTTCCCAAATATTTTACAGTAAGCCAAACCCAAGGAATCTAATTTAATTTTATCAGTGGATTGTAATGTTAAGGTTTTTCTTCTTCCTTTTTTTTTTCCTTCTGCTTTTTTCCTTTCCTTTCCTTTCCTTTCCTTTCCTTTCCTTTCCTTTCCTTTCCTTTCCTTTCCTTTCCTTTCCTTTTTTTTCCTTTCTTTTCCTTTCCTTTCCTTTCCTTTCCTTTCCTTTCCTTTCCTTTCCTTTCCTTTCCTTTCCTTTCCTTTCCTTTCCTTTCCTTTCCTTTCCTTTCCTTTCCTTTCCTTTCCTTTCCTTTCCTTTCCTTTCCTTTCCTTTCCTTTCCTTTCCTTTCCTTTCCTTTCCTTTCCTTTCCTTTCCTTTCCTTTCCTTTCCTTTCCTTTCCTTTCCTTTCCTTTCCTTTCCTTTCCTTTCCTTTCCTTTCCTTTCCTTTCCTTTCCTTTCCTTTCCTTTCCTTTCCTTTCCTTTCCTTTCCTTTCCTTTCCTTTCCTTTCCTTTCCTTTCCTTTCCTTTCCTTTCCTTTCCTTTCCTTTCCTTTCCTTTCCTTTCCTTTCCTTTCCTTTCCTTTCCTTTCCTTTCCTTTCCTTTCCTTTCCTTTCCTTTCCTTTCCTTTCCTTTCCTTTCCTTTCCTTTCCTTTCCTTTCCTTTCCTTTCCTTTCCTTTCCTTTCCTTTCCTTTCCTTTCCTTTCCTTTCCTTTCCTTTCCTTTCCTTTCCTTTCCTTTCCTTTCCTTTCCNCTTCCCTTCCCTTCCCTTCCCTTCCCTCATTTCATTTCATTTAGAAAAGTCACACTATTTTCTCAAAGAATTAAGTAGCTCCGCCTCTTCTCTTAAGACATGAGCTATATATATATCCTACACGAATCGGTTTCCCTGGTAGCTGGATTTCCTTGTAGCAGGAAGACTTTTCCATAACAAATTTTTCTTTGAAGTTAGAAGTCAAGCAAGCTCCTTCAGACTCAGTTCTCCAAATACCACTTTATGTTTGCTTGTCAAGCCATTAGATCATTGTATTTACTTCTATTTCATGCAAATTTTTACTTTTATTTCTTGCAAATTTCCTTTATTTTTCACAGGTAATGAAACAATCCATAATTGGTGACCTGTTTTGAAAAAAGACAAGCCTTTTAATTCCTGCAGGGTGTTTCTTAACCTTGCAGTACTCATCAAAGTAGCATGCAGGTATACCTTATGAATACAGGTAGTCAAACTGCACAACAATGATGAAGTAAACTTGGCCACTTAAAATATAAATGATTAAAAATTCCCAGGTACATTTGTGATTCTAAGAATATTCTTCATAGGTTTTTCACCAAAAACTGTGGCTTTAATATTCACAAGTAAAAATACAAACAACCACTAAAAAGGTCAAAAACCCTGAACAGATCCCACTAATGATGGCTGTGATCATCTATATTTTGCATTTTGAGAAATTAGGAAGAATTATCTTTTCGGTGTAAGAACAAATACATCCAAGGTTTTGGATGCTTTTTGCCAGTATTGTTGCTGGCACAGAGAATCTCTCAGATCGGAAATCAAAGGGTTTTTTTTTCGCCCATGTTTGTGTCCTGCTTGCGTGTCACAGCCCAGTGGATGGCATATGGATATGCGCACATACAGGCACCCACAGCTGGAGCAGCGTTCTCAACTCTTGAAACATTTGTTTCATGGCTATGAGTAAAGAGGTTCAGGTCTTATTTTTCTGGCCTTGCTCCAGGTGAATAAGTAACTCAGTGTGACAAAATCTGGAAAGATATGAATTATATGACAGTAGAATAATAAAATCAAGGATCAAATGTAGTACTGCACAAACTATACATACAAATGCTCTGTACTATGACAATTCTAGTGTCAAGGCAGCAGCCATAATATAATATGATTTTATATTGTTTTCTAAGAATTTTTTGGTAAGAGTGAGGGTGCAGAAAATCAAGATTTCCCCTGATTGGTATCAGGATATGAGTTAATTCAAATTACGAACATTAGAAGTCAAAACCACTGGAGATAGCTTTTTCTCCTGTTGGAGGCACAGAATAGATCCCCAACAGCTGAAATTTACCACAGCTTATTATTTAACATGGCAGGAGCTACTTTCCTTTACCCTGGGGTTAAAGTGATGTCTGGTAAAATGACACTCTATTTTGAAAAGGGAAATAGGTGAATATTGACACTAGGATTCAGGGTGCATTTTTTATACTGCCTAGAATTTTGGATTTTTTATGACAGGGTAGGAATAAAAGCAAAACCTGGATATTTGCATAGACAAAAAGTAATTATTTTGATAATTTTGAAGTTGTATGGAAACTGTAATGCAGAGACCTAAAATTTAATACATAACCTAACAACCAATTTTAAAAAACTCTTTTCTTCTTCTCACAGAGTATAATGAAATCTAATGGGTCCAGAAATTAATAATAGAACATGAAAATAGCGCATGAAAAGGACTTATTAAAACAATTAAAATTGCACTTAGGGGCATTTTACTGATTTTAATTTTTATTGTTTTGTAGCATTTCAATCTTTTGTATGTGGACAATCCCAGTCTTCCCTGAAACTTAGAGTTACTTCCCAGCCAAGCATATTTGTGGAATAAAAGAAAAATTGATTGGACACTGAGTACCTGTGATAAACTTGTGTAAAGCTAGGCAGAATCCAGTGGAAATGTGACTGTTTCCATATCATCTTGCCAAAGCTGCTAGCTCCAATTTGCAGTTACCAATCCATTACTTTTAGGAGTAGAGGCTGCAGGAAAACCCCTCATCAGGCAGGTTGACCTGGAACACTTGGTTCCTCGTCCTCCTGCTACGGAGCTGGAGGAGCTCCAACAACTTTTAGATCCCATTGCATAAGGCTGGGAGCAGTGGCTGGAGCGTGGTTTGTGAAGAGGAATACTGGAAGCCCCAAAACCCCAGCAAGTGCTTGATTGTCCTACTGGGATCCATATGGCCTTAAAACCACAGCACAAAACAGAATGGGTGGGACAAGATTGCTGCTTGTGCCCCAGGTCCTGAGCACCAACACCTGCAACCCAGACAGTACTTTCCTTACCCTTCTCCAACTTCTGAATGCTCTCCACTAGCTCCGTATTTAATCTCTTCAGGAAAAAATAAACTACGCTCATAAAGTATTTAAAATTTCGTTTCCTCAGCATTAGAGTCTAAGCAGTTTGCTCATTGTTATAGCTTTCGTTTGACAATAGATTATTCTATATATATGCATTCTGTATTCCATATAGATGCACTGCAAATATGACAGACAGCAGTTTCAGGTCTGTGCTAAAACACTTAACAGTTATTAAGCACTTCTTCTCTGGTGCAGTAGAATGCTAACACTTTACGTATATAAAATCAAATAGATGTCAGTACACATAGCTTATGTTTCATATTTCCTCAACTTTTTCCTGTATCAGATCCATCTACTCTTATAAAGGGGTAAGATCAATATCCTTTTATTTCTCTGATTCTTAAGAATATAAAATATCAGTTGCTTCATACTGCATCACATGTGTAGCATTGAACTGAAGGCTTGATTTCAAATTTTCTGAAGTCAGTGAGCTCCAGTGGGGCTTTGGATTGGCTTGAATTTGAGCATCGCTGTCCTTTGTGGTCACTAAGGCAAAAAGCCACTGCATTTCCAGTCCTGGATAAAGAATGCTAGTCATGCACATAACACTGAAAGTGAAAAAATATATATTGGGAGGTCAACAACAAAGAATGAGACTTTCCAATTTTTGTTAATCCAAACATTTGTGTTTCTGATTTAGGGATTATGGCTCAGCAGATGCCAATTGTTTACATTTCAGGAAATGGTACCTCTGGTGTGTATAAAGGGCTCATCCTGAAGTGAGGCTGCTTGATCTCTATAAATATTTGGAGGTGGTGGAATTAATAAAATCACAGAGATTTTTATTGGTACACAGACTACACTCCACAGAACACCACTGAACTGACGATGTAGCCCATTTATTAAACTGTCTTCTGTACTCTTATATTTAGCACAGTATAAATTTAGAGACACAGCTTACAACCTATACACCTGTGATTAGACCTATTGAGGTGAATTCTTATTACTGTAGTAAGATATGACTTTTTTTTTTTACTTTCTTTGTCAGTCTAACACTGGAACTTCCTTACAGGTATCAATTCTTGGAGTTGTACACAGTTACTTAGAGTACTGGGAGAGAAAGGAGCATCTCGGAAACCACAGCAGGCAATTATTCATAAAGGCTGATGATTTAATGACATCTTTTATAGCTTATGGTAAGTCAACCCTTTGTGGCTTTAGTAAAAAGCTTAAATGAGTTCTCGTATTTATTCTTCAGGTTTATTACATTTATCACTCTTAACTGTCCTTTGCTTGGATCAGGATCATTCAAATCTTTTGAAGTATATGCCTAAATATATAATTCTTTACTCTTGTATTGCCCTTTACTCTCCTTTTGTCCTTGACAAAATCAGTTTTGTTGTCCCTTTTCCAGAATTTCACAGAGAACTAGTTGTGCCAACCAATTTTCATGTGATGGAAATACCTGCCATTTTGTTGATAAGACAGGCATATGCAGTATTCTACTGATGTATATGTACCTCTGAAGCATATACATTACATTCTTTAAGTGAATTATTTGCTACAGTATTGTTACACTTAGCTCATTCTGCCAGCTGAATCCACAGATACTGGGATGAGTTGAATGCATTTCTACAGTTCACAAATATTTACAAAATACATGCTTTTCACTCAAAAATATATTTATGAGAATGCTAAAAATATTACAATATTACAGAAAATATTTCTGGGGTACAGAGAGAGTAGAAATGCTGAGAAAGAGATCTGCAGCATGAGAACAGTAGAGATAGATAACATTTTTCTAATTCAGGATCCTTTTTCTAGTGTTGTCATTACATGATGCATTAGAAGAGGCTGCAAAAGTCTCACAGTTCTTGTACCCTGTTATGTGGTGTAGTGCAGAGATATAATAGATATAATTCTTTCTGATTTCATAGACAAAGCTTACAGTACCTAAGTAGTGAAAATGTTTTCCACTCAACTACCAATTAAACAACCAGTCGTTACAAAAAATCTTGCTATCTGTACTATGTCATTATTGTCACACCTTAAAAATCTCCCTGGACAAAGATTGATTGTGAGAGGATAAGAAGCTGGATGAGATTCTGAAAACAAGCAATAGGAATGATTGGAAAGCCATATTAGAAGACCAGTATTGTGCCACCTTGGTATTCATATCAAGATTGATGCT
>VZTV01047058.1:4131-18934 GCA_013400875.1 Anhinga rufa
AAAAAAGACTTAATTTGTCTAGATTTCAGTAAATTTTTGAGCTAGACCACAGGGCAATGAATTAAACCAGTGAGGAACTGGCCCAAAAAGATGTCATTGTATCCTATCAAAAGAAGAATCATTAAGGTAAAGAAACATAAACAGTAAAGTTTCTCTAGAATCTATGTTGGGAAGAATTTTTTTTAAATTTATCATTAATCTTACGTATAAAAGAGCACAGCACACACTTTTGCTGAGACCACCAAGCTAGGCACACCACTAGAACTAAGGCAGATCGACACTTTGTGCAATACAAAGTAGCTGACCTGAAGTAAAACCACAACAGGAGCGGCATGAGAGCCGGTGTGGCGCTGTCGCATGGGGCTGGGACCGCCGAAACAGTCGTTACCCTCCAGTGGTTCCCCCAGGGCCAGCCCGGGACCCGCAGCCTCACACAGCCGCTGCCACCAGCCCGCGGAGAACCTTCCAGAAGGGCGGGCTGAGCCCGCACAGCAGCCAATCATCACTCGCCACTGCGTATTGAGTCAATCAGAATGGGGCATTCCCTCCACGCACCTGTAAGTGACGGGTCGGGGTCCACTGAGGAGGAGCTGGCAGAGGTGGTGGCGGCGGCTGCAGCAGCAATAGTGGGAACACCGAGGGCTCCGGGCAGCAGGGAGGCACCCCACAGCTCCACACCTGGGGTGTGGTGAGGGCACCCCACAGCTCCGCACCCAGGCTGCCCTGATCAGGGGACTGTGACCTCTCCCCTTACAGGAGGCCGTGTGAGGAACTGCAAGGCTGGCCCTCAGCTTTGCTCCCGGCCATGCCGTCCACTCTGTGGGGCAGGGAGGTCATGTCACTCATTAACGTTAAATGTGCCTGTGATTGTGTTGCTGCTTGCATACAAGTTCATCTAGTCTCCACGCTCCCGGTTCCTTCTCAAACTGCTACAGATAGTTGGGCTAAGTACAAGATCATGCATTTGAGAAGCCAATATACGAAAGGCGTTCATGCTCACAGGGTGTCTGGGAATGGCCAATAATTTGCAGAATTGAAGAGGAGAGCAACTGGAGACAGAGAACCAGTCCAGCCACTGCTGCTAAACAAAGGAGTGTTAATGCCGACACAATGATCCTTGTAAAACTTTACCACACAGAGTCCTGTTTACCCCTCTTCAAGAAAAATGAACCTACCTGAAGAGGTAGGAGGATGACTAGGAAATGGAGAGCTTAATTTAAGAAATAGGATCAGAGATTTGAATTGTAGTAAAATGAGAAATTAAAAAAATGGAGTAAAAGTAGAGGCAAATATCAGAGAAAGAAGAAAAATGTTAAAGAACAAACAGGTATAGATCAGCTGGGACTGGTTCCAGCAGGAAATTAGAAGGTGGTTTCTGGCTCTAAAGAGAATGGTATATAGCACACCTTCAAATAAGAAAAGTGAGATCAAAATATAGTTAAACCAATCAAGCTCTACCTAGAAAATAGTTATGAAATGGACTATTAAGACATGCTTGTCTGAGAGCTAGAGTTTGAACTTGATGACCTAAGAATCATTCATTCCTTCTAGGGACTCATCTTTCATCCAGCTACAAACTAGAAAACCAGGAATGAAGAATAATTATCAGTCTTCCTTTTAAAAGCAAAACAAACAATGATTTTTCATTATAACACTTGGTGCTAAATATGTGTATACCAGTAGAAACTTGGCATTTCTCCCCTTTGCCTCAAACTCTTCCCTATCTTTATATGTGCATATGCTCTGCACATAAAAATACCTATATTTTCAATAGTTGGTTATAAAGGTGCCTCGGATATTGAAGCTTACTGGTGAGACTTAAGAAATTGTCTTCAATAGGTATTTTTGTGCATTATGTGGAATCCTCTGCCTTGTACTTTTTCCAAGTGCTGCACTCCCAGAAGGAAGTGCAAATGCAGTACAGTAGGTGCTTTATAAGCTTCCCAAAGCTATCAGGAAACACTGTAATGCCAGATTTTCTAAATGTTACTAAAAGAAAGGGATGGAAATGGCTATTAAAGAGTTAAATAAATAAATTTTAAAACATTGACACCTGGCAAGAACAGCACTCCATCTGTTGTGTTATCTAAATTATAGTCACATATACCGTTTTAACAAGATTTCCAGCTAAGTAAATAAATCTCGTACTATGACCATATACACATATATCTATATTCTCTAAATTGTTCCAATTAGCACTGCTTTACTCCTTTTAAGGCAAACTATAAATTCTTTTTAAAAATCTGAACAAAAAAGATGTCAAGTTTTATTACATAACGTTAAAATCACATTTAGACCACATTTTTTATAATCTCTCTTACATTTGCATAAACAACTATAACAGGCCAACATGTAATAAGAAAACTCTCTTGTAGTTCTGAGGTGCAAAAAGATTTAAGGTTAGTAACTGGGACATTAGAAGGCACTTGAGTAATGTTTATATACAGGCCAACTTCTGATATTATCAATTTAATAAAATTATCAAACTACAGGAATTCCTGATCTATACTGTACTTAGGACGAAACAATTCTAGGAAAACCTTCATATGGGGTATTAAACTGTTTTAATTAACAGGGGCTAGTGTTACACACCTGATACCAAACTTTGTTGGAAGCTACAGGACTCATTCCCAGTAAACAGATCAGTTGATAGATATTACCAAATGTAAAAAATACTTGGTTCACAAAATCACTTCAGTTACAGTGCCTTCTTGTAAAGCTACCTGTAGGAAGTGAAAATAATAGTCTAGAATGATCATGCTTTTTCTCAGCAGGCATTTACATATCTGTGACTATATTGCCTCATGAATTAATTCTTTGTGTCCCATCCACACTAGCTACTTGTATGGCCTTTACCATAACATATCCTGCAAAGTCTGAGAGCTATCATAACATTTCTTTGTGTGTCATGTTCTGTAAAGAAGCCCTCTAGCTTACCCCTTAGATTTTTCAGCCTCTGACTCTGCTATATCCTTTTCCATATATTTTCCTCAACACTTCAAAATCACTGTCCTAGCAACATTAAACCAAATTCCTAGCTGTGACAGTTGTCTCAGGCATGCATGCTAGTAAATGTGATTTCTTTCGGTATCATCTTACACACTTAGCTTGGGAAATGATTACTTATAAAAATCGTTGTAAAATAAGAATATTTAATGTAATATGACCCTCTGTTTAACATAAAGTGGAATTCCAGTTTGTATTTAATTATCACAGGTATTGCAAGCCTTTGAAAGCAATCCCAGATCCCATGTTTTGCATTTGCTGTAAAGACAGAACAGCTTTTCTGGGTCCTTTAATCTGAGAGAGGTCCAACAGCACACCCAATCTGTAAATGTTAGAATATACAAACGAAGCTAGGAACCTGTGGATCCCAGAGGTGGAAAAATAGCATTTTGGAAAGACCCATGGAGTCATTCAAACACAACTGGCAATGATCTGCCAGAGCTTGAGTAGCGTTCAGCTTTGGGTAAGTAACGTAAGGAAGATAGAAATATCTTGAGAGAACTATAGTAAATGAAAAAAAAGCATGATAAAACATGCTTGGTGATTTCACATGGCCATATTACCAACAGACTGTCTGATCTGTGCCACCTTAACAAAAAAACAAACAAACAAACAAACAAACAAACAAAAACCAACAAAACCAAACAAACCACCACCCTAACCTCCCTAAAACTCTTTCAGAAAGTGCTGAGAAGTCCTTAAAATATATGTGCATAATATGGCAAAAAATATTCCTGGTAGATGGTCATATAACCATTTGGGCAGCCTCTCTCCTAAATGTTCTGTAGACCAAATAGAAGACACCAGAAGAACAGGAAATTACATAGGAATCCTGATTTCAATACACATTCTCAAAAAGTAAGCCTCTAAAAATCTTATTCTGCTAACATTTGACAAAGATCTGATATCCACTGTTCCTTCATTCTCCAGCTGGAGCAAATGGGCAGTGACTAGACTCTAAGAATGCAAAGCATTTTGATGGAAACTCAAGAGACTTCCCACTGGCCTTCTGTGATCTTCGACTTTGTACTTGAAGGAAAAGAGCCTGCTTTTCAAAATGAGGACACAAGGAAATTTCAAATTTTCTCTTTATTCAGAATTCTCCAAATTTCTCTTTATTCAGCTTAATCTTCTGTTAACTAGTCCTTCAGACTCTTTGGAAGGCCTGTTATTTTAACAGAAACCAAAAAAAAAAATATATAATTTAAATAACCCAAATTTCTGAAGGACAGAAAGAGCATGCTTTCAGTTACATCAATATATTCTACTCCAAAAAGAAGTCCTGAAAATTTTCTTGACAGACTTATCTTCGAGGACAATGAGTTTTTGATGGTCAAGCACCATCCAGGCACATAACACTCCCCAGAAAGTCCAACTTTAGAATGAGCAAGGAGTTTAAGATGAGAATAAAGTATCAAGCTAAAATGTGAAAAAGGCTAGTTTGATCCAAATTTCTTTATATGTTTTCAGTTTGCCATGGATATCAGGTATAGAGACTGAAGCCAAAAACTTTCAGAACATCAAAACTGATCAACACACCACAAATTATTTCTAAGCTAATAAAAAATTCCTCCTCAGTTTCAAGGATCTTCAGAAAAACCAACCAACTTTTTCAAGAAAATGACTGTCCATTTGTAAGAAACAGTCTTGGGAAATTTGTTTTAATTTGCTATTTTATCAACAGCAACAGCGCCATAGTGCTCCATGCTTTCACACAGATTTGCATGTGTAGCCTGAAACAAGGACTAAACAGAATTCTGGAAAACCGTGCCATATTCAGGCCTGAAGCAAGGATGGTGAAAAAGAGAGGGAAGTAGTTATATTCTCTCCAAAGACAGTGCAGGAGAAATCGCATTTTTCTCCAAGCTGTTTATCTGTGAATAGCTCAGACAGATCCCCCTTCTTATTCTCTTGCCTCTCCTCGTGCAGCTACCCCTTCTTTTATCAGAGATTGACCTCTGACTACAGGCAGCTGTCTGAGCCTGTGGAAATGCAACAGTAAAGCAGTCCTGGGAGAAGTGCCTGACGTGAAATTCAGATGGTGGAGGAAGCTATAAACAGAAGGAACCTATTCTCAGGCTCCAACCTTTTTTAGAAAACTGTTCTATAATTTTTCAAATTCTGACAATTACAGTGACCAAAAAAAGCCAAACAAATGAAAAAAAATAATAACACTAAAAAACAGGTGAAATTGTGAAATACTGTTAACTTTTTCTCTTAACCTCTTTGAATAATATCTGGTAATAAACAGAAAAAGAAAAAAAATCCAGCATGTCTCTGACTTAGTAATTAGCTCCAATTATATTTAAAGAAACTGATTAACAAAGATGCAGCCTTCAAAGAAATTTAAGGTTGAAATTAGTGTTAGTTCTAATGTTATTTACTCTTCTCCTGTTTAATTTACAAATGTTTATTGTTGCCTCTTCGTGTGTTCTCAGCATGAGCTCTCTTCTGGGTTGCCCAAAAATTAATGAAAGCAAACAGGCATATTTAAGAGCAGTTCCTTTGGGTAATGTCAATCAGAGTTACATTTTAAAAAAAACTTGTAGAAAGGCAAATAGTTACCGCAAATTTTAGCATAATCCAGAGTAGACAAGCACTTCTAAAACAATAAAAACTCCTGTGAGCTGCCCCCAAATGCTCACAATATAAATTAGATAAGGAAGAATAGGGAAAGGTAGGCAATTAAATTTGTTCTCTATTATTCTCTAAGCATGGGACTAATTTAGTTTTCTGAGGGGCTAAACAAGTTTCTTGTTCTAAATGAGAAAACAGAAGGCTATTTGTTAAGTGATAACAATAATTAGAAGTACATTTTGTTTGTCGGCTGTGTTGAATACACAGGAAATAATATTTAAACACTATAAAGTGTAGATAATATCAGAATTTTTATAGTAGAGGTTTAGCCCACTATGCTGTCAGATTCATATAAAGATAAAGTGTTGGTTCAGCAAGTGATTTTAATCAAATAGATAAATAGAACAAAACAAATTTAACATCATATGCCCATTCTGCATGAAAACTTTGTTGATTTATGTAGTTTCAGTAGTTAGTTGTGAGACTCCAATCCCCAGTAAAGAGAGAGGTAGTCAGAGTTAATAACAATCTCTCACAGCTGGTCTGAATTGTTTTTCTTACCCAAGAAACACGTCAGATCACACATTTTTAACAATTCAATATTTTCATTCATATTTGTGAGAGCACTCTTAAGGCACGAACAATGTTCTGTAATAATTTTCTGTAACTGACTGAAGAGAGAAAGGAATTAAATTCATTTGAGATACAAAAAAAATCCAGACAGGAGAACATTCAAAATCCACATAAGAAGAGGAAGATACAACGTTCCAACCTATCAGTGATTCCACTTTATGGAAGAATGAACACCAAAAATTCAGAAATTCTCCGCGAAGTGGAATTACTTTTTTTGACCCAGTTTAATTGGGAGTCTGGGTTTTGCAACAAGCCACCTGACATGCTGCCCAGAACTAAGGGTCCTGGAAGCCCCAGCTGTCTCTGTTGCTGAAGAACCAGGGACTGAACAACTCAAAGGATACAGAATACGGCTTCTCACCAGCCTGCCAGTGAGGCTGCCAAGGAGTTGGGGAGAGGAGCTGGCAGAAATTCTGGTTTCTTCCAGCAAAATCCAGATATCAAAACTAGTCTGGCTTCTACCAGCACATGAAAAGATCTGTCAGAAAAAAAATCCTGACAAAAATTGAAAATATTTTTTTCATTACCTCGGTGAACATGCATATCCCAACAAAAAGTTGAGAAGGTCTATTGAAGCCTTGAGTACATCCAGACCTTACTGAGGATGTGAAAACAACCCAAGGAGCCCACAAGATACAGAGTTGTAGAACTTCTGACAACACACTGCAGTAGGAAATTCTATTGGTAGTTTGAAAATAAATAAAACCTTAAATAAAACCTTGAAAACTACACACAAAAAAGGTGCTTTCTCATCTCAGGAACTTCCTAATGTCACTTTCCACCTGGATCTGCCTTTCAGCAGTTACAATGAACAAAACCCATACACTCTTCCTTCTGCCTGCCTCCTCCTCACATCATCTGAATGCTGTATCTGATACTGCATGCCATTCCTACAAAGAAAAAAAGTAATTGTAGGAGCAGAGTAATGGTTGTGCTTGAAAAAAACTGCCTGTATCATAGAAAGCTCTTACAAGGAATAAGCACTGAAGGAAAAAAAAAAAAGGAGAGCGTGAAAGGAAGTCTGAAAGAGATACAGTAAATGAAGAAAGAAAACAAGTGCTACCCAGTTCTTGCAAAGTCAAAATAGACATACTTTATCCTTAAATATTACACATCAAATAAAATCTTGCCCTTATCCCATTTGAAAATATACAAGGAATTTTTGTTTCCATTTTAAAGACAGAGCCCTAGAAAGATAACCTATATTGAAATGGAATGTTAGACCGTAAAAGAAATTGAAAAATATAGGGAAGATTCTGAGGCCCGCTGATGAGATCAGGAATGAGTAATACTTTGTCACAGATCACTTCTTTGATCACTTCAAATGAAACCAGAGGAACTAATAGCAGCCAGATTTAGTGCTGTGGTTTCTCCTTTCCTTGCCCTTTTTTTCCTTTACTTTTTTCCTTTTTTTTTTCCCTCCAATGTTATATTACCTTTATTTCTGACCTAAATAAATTTATGGCAGTGAGTTAAAATCATCCATCATAAATGTCCTCACAACAGATAGCCTAACTTATAAAAAGATTTTTTTCTACTGTGTACAAGGCCTGAAAGGACAGGTCAAATAAACCCCACCTCATAGTATTCAACAGTAAAACTGTTAAAATTAGAATAAATGCCATTATTCACTATTAGACTACAGCTAGGGGCACAGCAAGCTAATTGCTTCATTACAATGGACGGATTAGATTATTAAGAGTGAAATGATTATCAAGTGCACAGTCATGAGGTCATACTGGATTCTTCATTTCTCCTGGAGGCACAGTTGTACTGATGGCAAAGAGTGTTTTTAAAACCTTAAGTATCCAGGAGGCTGTACTTTTTCTTTTCAAACAAGGACACTGTCACTCTGATTCATGCTTTAATAATTTCCTGATCAGACTATTTCAACTTTTTCTAATGAGGATGAGAAAACATAACTTATATAAAATTCAGCAACTTCCCTGTCAAACAAGAATAACCTGGGAGAACACACCTCATCACACACTCTATGGTTAAAAATCTCACTGCAGGGCAAACTACAGATTTTGCTGCTATAGATACTGCTATTCTACATAGATAGTAGATACTACAATGCAGTGCATGCTGCAGGTAATAGAATTCAGGAGAGGACTTAGGATGAACCTAAACAAGTCTTTCATTGTGCATCAGGACCCAGATATCCTCACCTCTGAATCATCCAAACCAGCTATTTTCTATAGTATGCCATGGCTCCCACCTGATGCACACAGTGCTGCTTCCTTTTTGTGGAAACCAGGACACATAGGAACTGGAGACAATTGGTACACACTTCAATTTTGTCCTATTATGGCGTAAAACATCAAAGCTGAGTTGCATATCTGGATCCAGACAACTGGAATGTGTACCAAGCTGCAGATAGTGGGAAATGTATTCCAAGGAACTCTTGGATTCTCAGTATTGAGACTTGTATTCTCAGTTTGGAACACAAGTTTTGCAACTATTACTTTTCAACTACTAGACTGAGCTCAAATGCATACGCCCCTTAAAATGAATGGCCCACCTTCCCATTGAAAACTTTCTGCAATAATGACATCCTTCCTCAAGGACAGAAAATAACAGAAGCAGAAGGAGAGAGACAAAGATGAACACCCTAAGATATCAGTCTCGTGGATGATGAGTGTTTGCTCTATTTTTACTAAAGGCCCAGAGAAAGGAACAAAACCTACTTGTGCTGCTTCAGGGGCAACATTTGTTCAAGGCTGTGAAAATGTATTTTGGGAGAGCAAAGGGATAATCTAAGTCAGATTTGTTCTTGTCTCTAATCACTTCCTTCTTTGTGAGAGTGCAGACAATCCCAAAACTTGCTAACAAATGTTAAGGTCAGCTTCCTCTCCACCTCTGCCCAGGAAACACCCACATAGCTGCTGGAGATGCAGAGTGGCAAGCCTCCTTCCTGGCCCTGAAAGGAGCTTTGTATCCCTCTTTAGCACAGTCAGAAACAGGGTTGGGTGGTTTCACTGTACATTCAGCATTTTGGTGTCATTCTTACAGGCGTCCTGACTCAACCTATCCAACTTCTGAAGCATATAGATCAATCTGCTCTAACTAAAACTGTATAAAACAGCTTATTAAAATAAGGAAACATGGGAAAACAAAACTAGTGTAGAAGCAGAGACCACAACTTCCTTTAAGTGTGTCTGACAGATTGAGAGAGCACAAGTAGGTTGCAGCAAAGCAAGAAAGTGAATAAGCAAATGAACAGAAACCGATAGCATCCAGGCTCTCGCATTTTGACTGGCACGGCTGTCTGTCACAAGCAAATTAAAAACAGCACTTCAGTTTGAAATGGTGCAGCTGACAGCGCAAAAAAAAGCTTCAGCTATCAAACGCCAACTGTTAGAAATAACATTAATTAAATATGCCCTTTTCAAATTTCTGTACTTTGATTCTTACTTGACTAAACTGGATAAATTTAACTACAGACAGGAGTTAATTTTGTTAGCACCCATGAAGATGTATTCCTTTAGAAACAGACATATAGATATTTGCCACCAAAAAGAGCCAAAAGAAAGATATATAAGGACAAAGATAATTTAACACAATAAGACAACTATTTTTACGTATTATCTACTACAGATAAAATAGCGCTAAAGTGTTTTATAGTGTAGCACAGACAGTAAAAAACTTTCAATCAGAAAGATTTGCTGAATGAGACCCCAAAAGATATTGCCTTGTTATTGCTTATTTTTCAGAAATAAATGTCATTTTTCATAAAAATCATATATACACATACAGAGGTGACATTTTAGATTTTTAATATTTCTACTTTGCACTTGATTAATTAATTTTCTTTTAGCTTTAAATCAGAATTTTTCTTCAAATATTTTTAGATTCCAGAAAAATTTGTATAAAAACTGATTCAAGTAACTCAAAATAGTGAGCGTGCTCTTAAAGGCTAGTTAACTGGCTGTAAAAAAGAGAACGAGAAGCACTGAAAGCTCTATTGTCCTCCCTTTATCTACTGCAAACAAATAAAAACCTAAAGCTGTATCTGTATACAAGATGATGTCATAAGCGTAGATATCAAGTTGCAATTTCCTTCAACTCCCTTACTTTTTATTATTGTAAGCACAATGCTTGCTACACATGTGATTATTCTTGAACTTTAACCCCAAAGCTTTATCATGTTTGTGGAATGTACACTAGTTTCACTGTTTATTAAAATGCTAACCTTTATACTGTGCATATTCCACAAACTGATGTTACACAAAAATATCTGGAGGTAGCAGAATAGCCAAAGATGTGTGACATTAACAAAGTATTTAAGATAAAAGAAAAAAAAAAAAAAGAAAGGAAAAAGCTCTAGAAGCAACAGTGAACAGTGAACACAAGAAGTGCTGACACTACGAGGCTTGCTAACTTCTTCACTACTTTATAAGTTAATTTTTAACAGGTACAGTGAATAGCTTGATTAATTTCAATAGTTACAATGGATAACCATCATTTTACTCTCTTGCTAGGGCATCCTGGGCAAGTTATCTGACTTTTATGTATTTATTTTACAGATTTTATCCACTTATCTACATCTAGTGGAACACTAGACATTATGATGTTTATCCACTTCTAAGAAGGGAAAACATTATCAATATTTGAAGAAATAACAAAAAAAAACCCTTATTGTGTAAGAGTAATAAAGACATCAGCAAAATATTAGCAGCCAATCTACAATCCATGCTTTCAATACATACACCTCTAGCTCAAGTAGTATTAACACTAAACGTAAGAAAATTTGGAAGCCGGTACAGTGATTATGACAGTACGATAAGAGTCCTCTCTATCAAGTGAGAATGGAAAAAGTCTTACAAGACAAAAGAATACAATTCCAATGTGACAGAATGAGTTTTTATTTGTGTCAGGATTTCCCCAGGATGGGCACTGCACCTCACTTCAGATTGCTGTTCTCTCTGCTCTTCCACAGGCAGAAACTCCAGTCCAGGAACTGCAAATTCATTGCTTAAATTCTACAGGACAGGAGCGAGGCTGTCTGCAGTCTCTCACTCCCACATGGCCATTATGAGTTTTGACATAAATGATGAGGAATAATGGGCCTAATTTTTTTCTTTGACAATAAGATTAAATCAAAAGTGATCTAATGACATCAGTAGACTTATAACAGAATAAAAGAATGCAAGTCAAACCAAAATGAGGCTCAATCATTTTATTATGGAAACAAAAATTTCAGGAAAGCATCACAGAAAAGCTATAAAGTGTTTTATTTGCCAGTGATATGGTCTGACCCAAATATTTTCTTACAAGCTCCATCCATTAAAAATGAGTTGGGAAAACTGCTTAATTTAAAATTAATCTGTATTAAAACCTATAGGACTGACAGACTTAAATGGTCATCTCCCAGAAAATGGATATAAAATTACCAAAATTGGAAAACATAAATGTAAGTAAAATTAAAAATATTAAACTGGCACTTATATAATTTAAAACATATTTGGAGCACTGGAAGAAATATATCACTTCTTGGATGGAAAAAAAAAAAGTCTTTTTTAAGATGAACATGCCCTCCATAATATCTTCCTTTTTTCAGAATAATTCCATTATCATCTCAGATAGATCTCTCTTGAAGTTCCATCCTCATTTTCTACAAACTTCTAGTATAAGTGCATCTTCTTTACAGACAGCATTAGGAGGAAAGACCTTTTAGTATTTCATTTTACAGTAACACAGGCATTCAAGCCAGCAGTACAAACCAGTAATGGAGTCACTGTGATCCAGACAGACACCAGACATTTGTTGAACCAGCCACTGAGACAGCCTGGATATTATCCTGTGAAAAAGTAAAAGCCTACTATGCCCTCCTGAAATTTGTGCCTGATATTTATAGAAAAAAATATTCAAAAGGAAGTTAGTTTTAATAAAATTGCTGGCTTCTGAGTGAATATGACATTTTTAAATGCATAATTTATTCATATTTGGGGGCAGCAAATCATTCCAGAAGAGTGGGCTTTGATTCTGGAAGTAGGACCATCACACTCATTTGGGGGTATAGCACATTAACATGTTAAAATATTTCTCCTGTAGTCATTTTTACCAGCATTCTAGAGGGGAGGCATAAGAAAGGGGACAGCTGTTTTATTTTTCAATAAAATGCAGATCAAAGATGACTGTTATAGCAATCCGAGAAAGAAAAAAAAAACAAAACAGTTTCTAACCAATAGTAGAATGTAGCTCCTAATGAATACTGGGCTAATATTAGCAACCAAGTAGTACAAAATATGTGAATATTTAATAGACCTACATAATAGTCCTAGTCCTAATAGATTTATTTTTCTTCCAAAAGAATGAAATGTCCCTCTAAATATAGCATTACTTAAGAATAAGAAGGCTAGGTAGGCATTCAGAAAACTGCTACTAGTATGGTAATATTTTCAATTGCTGTATTTCTCAAACAGTTATTTTTTAAAAAAATTAAATTAAGTCAACAAGGCTACAGGTCAGATGCACAAGTAAGTCTGCAAGTCTGTAACTTAGCAGAATCAATTACTTTTACTACAATTAGAAAAAAATGAAATTATTTTATGCAAGATCTATCTTTTTCTTATGTGTTGGCATAGACAGTAGCAATGGTAAGTTCACACTTTGTGTTTCTCTGTGTAATCTCACAAATCTTTGGTAGTTCATGAGTTCATGACCGTGGCATGTTGTAGCATGTTGAAATTCAAACATAATTGTTGTCATCTACAGGATTCACTATTTTAAATGATGTTTTAATAACAGATTAACTTACCAAAAAAAAATTATTTATATGTCCTGTTTTTTAAAATATCCATGTAGTCTATATTTCAAGTAAATTGCAAACAAACTTAGAGCCAAAGCCATCACATGATTTGAACAATCAGAAGACCTTATCTCCATACAAAAACTGAAATACTAGGGGCAAAGCAGCTCTCCCATTGTATTACCCAATAAAAAGAGTGTCCAGTCACCTGTGAAAATATAAGAGCTTGTGTGTGCAGCAATTACAACTAGGACCTTTGCTACACATCTTGCATTATTTATGTCCCAGATCACATTGGAAAATGCAACAACACAACTTTCTAGAGCCCATTCACTTGGCCAGCTTCATCTAAGGTATTTCCTCTCTCCTTTCTTTCCACATCCTATGAGCTGAGCAAACTTATTCCATTATGTCAGAAAATCAGAGTTTTAAAAGTGTCTGAAAAAAACCCTGCATACCCTGTTTAATATGGAGACACAAAACCTAGCTCTTTCTGAGCTAACATCTGCAATGATCTTCCAACTTGTTACTCAGCAGCAAAATTTTATGAGCATTTTCTTTGTTTTCTTAATGAGAAAAGCTCTGAACACTAATTTTGGCTGCATTGACTCGTATACCTCAAACAGCACCTTCAAAACCAGAAATTATTTCCTAAGTGTTGACTGCTGCTTTTCTCAATGACTGCAACATGACCAGTCATTGCAGACTGTGGAAACAATGGTGGAATAAGTCCATTGCTCCCAGAAACTCTAAAAGTACTGTCTAATCTCTCCCAGCCCCTCAGTTGTGCTAGCTCAGCAGCTTGTGGGACTGTACAGTAAACGAGATCTGTTCCTTTCTGTAGCTTAAAAAAATGCTCTGCCAAAATGGGAAGGGGAAAATATTTTTCATTAGCTCAACTTCCCTGAAGCAGTTTCACTAGACGGTTCAGCAGACACTTGTACCAGGGCCATGATGGTGTCATGGAGGCAGGAAGGAGCAGCTGGGCTGGCAATGAAGCTGCCTGTGCTGCACTGACAGCAGAGAACTGCCCAGGGCTCCAGAGCTGAATTTAGCCCCTCAGAGCTGCCTTCTGGAGAAGCCTTTCTTTCTCTTGCTGTGTTGATTCCACAGGGAACCCAGGAAGAGTGGTGTCACTATGCTCAAGTCAGCCTTTGTAAATATATTTGCAAAATACTGTGGTGGGTTGTCCTTGGCTTACTGCCAGACACTCACCAAGCTGCTCTCTCATTCCCCTTCCTCAGCAGGACAGGGCAGAAAGTAAGATGGAAAAACTCATGGGTCTAGGACAGGGAGATCGCTCACCAGTTACCATCGTGAGCAAAACAGACTCCACTTTGGGAAGATTAATTTAAGTTATTGCTGATGAATAACAGAGTAGGATAGTGGACATAAAAGCAAAGGTAAAAATGCCTTCCTCCACCCCTTCTTTCTTCCCAGGCTCAGCTTCATTCCTGAATCTTCTACCCCCACTCCCCGAGCAGTGCAGGTGGATGGGGAATGGGTGCTGTGGTCAGTCAATAACACTTTGTCTCTGCTGCTCCTTCCTCCTCACACTTTTCCCCTGCTCCAGCATGGGGCCCTTCCCACAAGACACAGTCCTTAATGAACTGCTCCAACATGGGTCCTTCCTCTGGACTGCAGCTCTTCAAGAACTCTTCCAGCACGGGTCCTTTCCATGGGGTGCAGTCCTTCAGGAATGGACTGCTCCAGTAGGGATCTCAACAGAGGCCACAGGTCCTGCCAGAAAACCTGCTCCAGTGCAGGCTTCCCACGGGGTCACAGCCTCCTTCGGGCACATCCTCNTCCAGCTCTACAGGCTGCAGGTGGATA
>VZTV01047064.1:0-13275 GCA_013400875.1 Anhinga rufa
CCCTACCGTTCTGTGATTGTGAGACACCAAAGCCTTATACAATATTCTCTGCAAAAGGGCTGCTAATGCTGAATAAAAGGTTATCAGAAAAGGACCTTTTAAAAATATTTACATCTCTCTCTCTGGACGCACCTATAGTCTTTAATATCTTATTATGAATCCTGCTATAAAATGCATTAGCAATAAAATTTCTTATGGACACTACTCTGACGAAACATGGCAATACAAGGCAGATTACAACCTGGAGGAGATACAGCCTCTGGATGCACAATGTGCCAGGTTACACGGCCGCAGCTAAACATAAGGGACACTGGGCAGGACTCCCTAAAAATGCCAGAGCACAATCTCCTCTCATCTGCCACCAAATGCTCCCCGAGGGCTGCAGAGACAGCTCTGCTGGGATGAGGGTTGGTGCTGGAGAAGCACCCGGGGCCAAAGCAGCAGCAGGACCACACCAGAGCAGTGAGGACACGAGATGGGCTGGGTGAGGAACTCCCAAGGAAAAAGATCCCATATCAAGGAAAACTTTAGGGGGGACAATTTTTAAGGCATATGTGAACAAGCTCTTCTTTCATACAGGGCTAAATGAAAAGGCTGTTTGCAGAAAAGCCAGCATCCGCACTGTTTCACCAGGCCCATGACGCCTGCTCTGAGAGCATATAAAACCCTCTGGCTGTCAGACAGCCACTCACCCTGCTAACGGAGCAGATTTGCACGGTGCCTTTGAGAGCTTTCCACCATAGCAAAACCATTTCACGGGCCATGGGCCGCCAACACCTCAAACATGCCTTGATCTGTCAGTCTCATCCAACTGGCCCGACACTGGGTGCCCCGGGGGCAAAGGGCTGAGAGGGGGAATATGTGGTGCTGACTTTTTTACAGCAGGGTCAGAGTCAGATAGAAGTAAAGGTGAGACATGAAGCAGAGGAGATCTGGGAGTTAGTTTCCCAGATACTCCCTTCCCTTAAATGCACCCACCTTTCCAACCTACAGATAGGCTGTTACAAGCGTAGGTTGGGCACTAGAAACACAGGGTGTCAGGAGTGCCCAGAGATCCTGAAAGGACCGTCCCTCTCCTCTCTCCCTTTCTCTTGCACACAAGCACTCAATCAATTCTTTAATTAAATGAGCAGCAAGCTTAGAGAGAGGAAAAACAGGTCCATTGCCACAGCTGCAGTTTTGTATGCTTATATCCACTTTGTGCAAGCACCATAGCCCTCGGCCTAAAAGTTGTTCTCTAACCCAGCAGCTCACCCCACTATACTGTCAGCAACAGGCTCCATCCTTCTCCTGCAGCCAACAAGGACTGGACACAAATCCCAGAAGAGGGATTTCCAGGGCTGGGGCAATGCCTGGGAGGAATCCAGGTTTATTTGGGAATGGTGCCTCGAAGCCCACTCCCCATCTCCAGTGGCTGGCCACGTAGAGAATCATCCGACCTCCCAGGACAAAGTCACCGAGCAGCATCCCAGCAGAAGCTGGTAGAAATGATTAGGATGCGGAAGCGCGCATGCTGTACCAATGCAAATAATGTGGAAAAACGGCAGGCAATCTGGCCGAACAGCTGTCTGAAGGTCGATGGGATGAGAGCAGGCAAAGCAAACGGACTAGGGGGCATACAGCGACGGGCACAAGGGCTGGAACAGCAGGCAGCAAACCAAGCTGCCCGCGCTGTGATCTTCACATCAGCATTGAAACTCTCTCACCAGCCCTATTTCAGGTCCTGCTTTTTTTTTCCCCCCACGCTGCCCCCGCATCAAGGCAGGAGCTGACCGCTCCCATCAGGAGATGCTTCGCTGCTTCACGCTCCTGTTGTATCTCAGGTCAACCTATTACTCTTAAATAATTCCCTGCTGCTGTTCCTGGTGGCTCTTTTCCCTCTCCCTGCCTCTTGCCACCGCGCAGCAGGGCAGATGAAAGGAGCTTTGCGCTCTGCTAAAAGCTGGCTCAGACATCACTCTGCTCGAGTCAAAGGCACTCTCACCAATCCAGTCTCATCGCAGGGCAGGAAGGGGGATTCGATGCCTCTTGCCCAAGGCAAGGCGTCTCAGGGTACTGTGTAACACAGCCAACGCTGAATCCAAGTACTCTTCTGCTATAACAGCCGAAATCCTTAGTCACTCATTCCTGGGCTGCCCAGGACAGATTTAAGTAACCTATTCCCATAGGGGTCTCATACAGTGCTGCAGAGAAAGCTGCAAGGGCAGAGCTGGAATGAGTGCCAGCCGCTCTTCCAGAATCTACCAAGAGGAAAAACCAGCCCCAGGTTTTGGTTTCCCTCCCCAGGCTCCATCTCGGAAGCAGCCCGACTGCCAGACTGGGTCCCTTGCTTGCGTGCCAGCTCTAAATGCTTGCACGGATGTGCATAGACTTCCAATTCCTGTATTCTTTATTACACTTTTTAATTACATTTATTAATTGCATTACTGCTAGTCTAAGCCAAGCAATTTCCAATTTCAAAGTTTGATTTTAAAACCTGATAATTTCCTTTTTTTTAAAAATTTTTTTTTGGTTGAAATTCACCCCCACCTTTCAATCAGCTCTCGTTAATATGTACCTCTTGTTGCTATCTCTATTAAGTGACCTCCCTCATTATCGGGTGACACTGGCAAACGGCCACCACAGAGCTATAATTCAATTGAGGGGCTTTTGAAAACACCATAAACACAGCTGGAATAGATGAGTTATTGGAGCTGGAGACCGCATTAGTGGCTGGATAACCACACTCGGAGCTGAGAGTGCTTATTCACAGCAGACACAGCCAGACCCAACGCACAGCACCGAAGAAAGGGACATCACAACCAGCAAGCCCATGGGGGAATTTGCCACACTGGCAGGACAACAGTGCTCAGCAGGCAGAGGGCAAGCAGCCACAAATGGGGGAGGATGCTCTGGTACCCTGCAGGATAGAGCTGCTTGCTTTTTCCAGCCCAGAGCTGCCCCATTTCCCACCAAAGGCAAACCCTGCCCTTGACAGTACAGGTCTCAGATGGCTGATTTATGGCATGGTGTCCCCAAAAGCTAGACGTACAGTGGCTCAGCCACCTCTCCTCATGGCACCCGTGATTTCTGCAGTGTCTTGAGGGGCAAGCCCAGGATAGGTAAGAGAGGGCAGATGGGAGAGGAAGAAAACGCTAATAAGAAAAAGCGAGCCACAACATTCCTCCTCTTATTTGTAACTTCCCAACTGGCTCTGGCTGCTGTCCCTTCCAGGCAGAGATAGGATAAGTGGGACCTGTCACCCCCCTGCTCTCTGCTCTAGGGAGCAACAGTGGTTGCACGGCTCAAGCACTCATCCAGAATGGAGTTATATTCGAAAGAAAAAGCGAGGGGAGGAAAAGCACTATATGGCAGAGCTATAATTTGCAGCTTCAGGGGCAAAAGGAGCTGCCTGCCCTAGACCACGGTAAGTGCAAGGCTTGGGCTTGCACAGGGACTGCACCATGACCTCCATCCCCAGCCCAGCCACCAGACCCAGGGGATTTCTTCTCCTCCCTCCCTCTGAACCTTGCCTTCATGTCAGTGCTCTGTCCCTCCCCATCCCGAGCCAGCCCTGCCCTGCACAACCACCCGCTGTGCATGCCAACAAGCAGATAGAAAGCAGCTGGGTGGGTGAAGCACCAGCAGAAAGAGAGCAAAGAGAAGAAAGCAAATTCCACACTGGCTTTCAAGAAGGTATCC
The DNA here is from genome assembly GCA_013400875.1 of Anhinga rufa. Classification (NCBI taxonomy): domain Eukaryota; kingdom Metazoa; phylum Chordata; class Aves; order Suliformes; family Anhingidae; genus Anhinga; species Anhinga rufa. The sequence goes on from VZTV01047064.1 coordinate 3,682, forward strand.
TGCCCATGATGTTACTGGTTATTTAAGCAGACAGCCAGCTTTGTCCGTCGAAGCTAATTCCCCTCGACAGCCCCTATTTCGAGGTAACTTGAGCTATTACACTGTGCCCTGGGTTTGCATTTGCTGCCCCACATCTTGGGAGACCACGAGTGGCTTCGCACAACTCTGCAAGAAGTAATGAAGAAGGGTAAAGCTAATGCCAGCAGGCTTACATATTCTGTGCAGGGGAACCTTTGTGGGAACCTTTCCAGCAACCAAAAAGCCACCAATATGGACTGCTATGAACACACAGCTAGGGAACCGTGAAGTCTTCAGCACAGTCTGAGAGATTAAATAAACCCAGGTGGGCCTGATCATTCCATCTTCAGAAAAGAGATGGGGAGAGCTCTGGCAGGGACAAAGCAGTCTACCTTTACATTTTCAGCCTCCTCCAGAAAGACACATCTCAGTCAGCAGGTCTGATAACTCCTGGCAAAGAGCGTGAAAGGTGATGGCCAGAGCACTCGCTGGACTGTTCCTGATTTTCAGCAGCCCTACAAACACCAAGGAGCGACAGCAGACTTGGCAGAGCAGCCAACACGCTGCTAGGATTTCTTCAATGGGAGTGACTTCAGACTTCTTGGCTACATTAACTCCAGGTGAAATAACGAAACCCTCAGCATAGCTCTTGGCCAACAGGGAATTAAAGGAAAGTAGTAGCATTAACACCTCCCACAAGACTGACAGACAATAGATCCTGCTCTATTCTCTCTCATCTTTCTACCAGACAAGAACCTTGGTCGAAAAGGGGGACAGAGTCAAAGTCACATACATCATCTTCTCTAAGCCATATCACTTGGTGCTCTGTGAGATTGATTAACACATAGAATAATTCAAAATCAATACAGTCAGCTAGCACATAGCCCTCAAAATACAATTGTAAACAAGGAATATTATCAGGCAAGTGTATTTTTAATGGATTCCTGCCAGGAACCCACAGGTCTTTGCCCATTATTTGACATTTTTACTAATCATCTGGAAGAATGGAAACACAGAGGTTGAAAGATGGGTAAACAACAAAGGGCACAGACCACTGACATCAAGCAGATTGCTGGCAACTGGTTTGAACCAATCCCAATTTTTTTTAATGTGTAAATGCAGAGTTCTATATCTGAATCAAAAAACACAGCTCTCCTAGGAAGGGGGATCACCCTGTAAAACAGACTGTTCCCCACTGCCCTGGGAAGGAACAGAAGAAAAGCGATGGTAAAACAATCGCAACCTCACTAATTCAGTGCCTGCAGCCAAATCCCGTTGGAGAAGCCACATTTCTTTCCCATTTCTGTCCATTATCCACCTCCAGCCTTTGAGCAGCTGGGCAGGGCTGGAGCAAGGGCTGGGAGGCAGCCCATGCTGCCCTCCTGGGCTGCTATTAAGTCAGTCCCAATTTTGGAGGTGGCAGATGGGAACCCAAGATGGTCTAACAAGACATTTGAAAGTCAGAGGCAAAGGCCGAGAATGTGAAAACCTGTCAGTCAGAGAGCTCCTGGCTTCAATGACGTGCTGGTGTGATTTTCACGCTGGAAAAAGGCGTTCAGAGCAATCTCCCCCTTTGCAAGGGCATGCACCGCAGATGGCCCAGCACCCCTTCGGCTGTAATCTTGCTGGAGATGGTGGGAATGGACTGGGTGGATCCAGGTGGCCACAGTCAAGGTCTCCACTCCTGCCTCTGCTCTCAGCACTGGCAGAGGCAGCTTTTGTCCATCCAAGCAAAAGCAGCCCTGACCCACAGCAGTCAGTGAGATTTTTCCAATACCCCTCCTCTCAATATTAAAATTCAGTACAAAAATCAAATCAGCGGTGTGATTTACTGCTACCAGCCAGAATACATTGTAGGGTGAGAGAAGAAATCCCTTTTCTGATTTCTTCTCTGGGGTGATACCATAAACTGGACAGATCCTATTTTTTATATCCCATTTTATTTGCAGTCACCACAAATTTTACTTTCTAAACCCAGGGAGAGGTCAAGAAGGTGGGTTAAGTTAATGCACCAGCCTTTAAGCTGGGAAGGAGGGATGTCTGGAAGCAGCATACTGACCTACAGCAGCTGTCTGTGCCACAGCCGGAGAGGACGGGAGCGGTGCAGGCTGCCATGCCCGAGCCCAGGCAGTAGTGAGGGTTACCCTTAATGGCAGCCTGTCCCCATCGATTCGTCTGAGTAACCCTTGCTGGAAGAGGTGCAAACTGGCACCCCTATGGCAGCCCAGTGGGTGATGCTCCGGATTGCAAATGACTTCCATTACGGTAGAGCGTTAATACAATGCATTACAAATGAAACCCTAATGACAGGACACTGGCAGGATTGCTTCTATTTGATATTAATTGGGTGACACTTTCTTTTAATGGTACATTAATTAATGCGGAATATCAACGGAAGTCCACGACACCCGCATTAATACAAATGAATTCATTATCATCGGTGTTATTACAAGAAATGACAAATAAATCTGTAACAGTGGGGCCCTTCAAATAATAGCCACGAATCATTAGGTATTGCATTCATTTATACAGCATACTGCAAATATACACATGCAATCTGTGGATGCTTATCTAGTCACAAGTTCCTTTCCATGCCAGCCCAGCATCTGTTCATCCCTAGCTCTTGAGCACCATGAGCCCCCCTGAAGGAGGACCCAGCGGCCAGCCCAGCTGGCCAAGGAGAAACTGGGACTTGCTTTCACATCAGCTTATCGCCAGGAATTCTTGCTATCTCTTCTCCTATCCCGCAAGCTTTCAGCCACCAAAAGACCCTCTGATCTAGCACATGTATTCCTGTAAAAAGAATCACCTTTCTTTCCCCATCTCTTGCACTACCATCTTAGTGAGGCAGATAGAAACCTGCATGCTTTACCATCTTATTTTACTGCTTGTTTATCCCCTGTTCTGGTAGAAAAGCTAAAAGCACCTTTCTCAGCAGAGTGGCTTGCTTCTGACCATAGGTGGAGCAAGTAATTTGTCCTCAGAAAAGTAGGGAACTAAATCTCTCTTTGAAGTTTGGGATTTGTAGGTACCAAAGATCCATCAAAAAGAAACTCCTGGGAGAGCCTCTGCAGCAGCCTGTGAGCAGGTATCGCTCTCAACACGAGCGAAAGCAAAATCCATACAGCTGTGCTGATTCAAAAAAATATTTCCCTGTCTCCCCGCAGATGGCTTTATTACCAGAGAAAAGATCGATAACAGTTCAGCTCAGGTCTCCTCATCGGGCTTCACTCTTGCTGAAACGCTCGTGCTAAAACAGCAAACCCCAGCATGAAGCGTTTCTGTCAAGCCATGTCGTGACATGGTTCCCCTGGAGGGACTCGAGCAATGTGGATATCACTCTCCCATGAGAGCTAGCACCCCAATTTGCTGTCTCCCACCTCCTCTGCAGTGCTCACAGGCAGAAAGAGCAGTTACAAACCTAAGACAAAGGAACGTGCGGGGAATGTTTGTTGGGTTGTTTTTTTTAAATACAATACATGAAGGCTTACTGACTTGCCCTTGAACCTCTAGAGCAGGAAAACCCAGCAAAAGAGCTAGACCAAGCTAATTAAGACATATAATAAAGGCAGGAAATCTAGCAACCCAAAGGAAGAAGAAATGGGAAGAAAAGCATGGAGTCTCTCAGTTCACACAGCATCCCAGCACCACAGCGTAAGGAATGGCATATGTGCCACATGCTCCAAACTCATCTCTGCTAGCATGCATGCTGTGAAAGACAGGTTTGTCAACACACAACACACCAGCTTTACCTGCTTTGGCCTGGAAACTCACGGCTTAGAGCTACACACTGCACCCACGTGTACAGCAGCTTTGTCTCACTGTTATGCCCGAGGCCACCTGCCTGCACTGAGGATGAGGCACCCCGAGGACAGATCCTGCCCTCTGCTCTAAACAAAAGATGCTCATCTCACTCTGCACAGCACAGTTGGTTTTTTCACACCTTCTTATGACAGTGAGGTTTTTTTCCCACCTGGGAAGATCAGAGGCAAAACCTCAGCCAGCAGTGCTGGCACGAAAAATTGTGCAAGAGCTCCAAGGTACGTGGTGAATAAGCTCCTGATCCCAAAAGAAGATGCTTGAGCATGGAGCATCAGGAGCCAACCTGCCTCGAAAGGAAAGGAAAAGGGCCAAGTGAGAACACAGCAAGGTCTGTAAAGGGAAGAAGCACCTTATGTTGGACCAGTCACTGATGTTCAGTTCTGGAACAATAAAAGAGCATCCTTCAAAGCCAAACACAGACTGAGGACTAAAGCTCTGAATTTACTGAGACTATGCCAACCGTGCAGACCCACACAGCAGTTTTTTGTGAAGCGGAAAGGCAATATTAGCACAAAAAGGGCCAATAAAGTCATCAGCCTCTTGAGGACAGAGAGAGGGGCAAGTAATCCTTGCCTCTGGCTACAGGTGGGGCAAGTTATAAAGCATCACACACCTGGTAACACTTCAGTGAGGCTGCAATTTTTTGGCATCAGTTTAAAAGTTTTAGATCCTACCCTGAGGAAATGATGGACAGATCTGCTCCCAGAGCTGCCCTCAGCGAGGCTGAGGGTTTCTGTGCAGGCGATGGGGAAAAGGCAGCTCTGAAAAGTGATGCTTTCCAAGGTACTGTCTTCTTGGTTCACAGTTCTCCAGCTGATTTCCTTGCAGAGGCAAAACTCTGCTACAGGATCGTCCCATGTTAGGGGCTGCTCTGCACAGTGACGCAGCCAAGCACCCGGCGCAAGGGGAAGAGATGCAAGTCATTGGATGCAGCTGCATAGCCACATCACCAGTGCATTTCTTCTCCTATCCTGGTCAGCCACATGCCCTCCAAGCTGTGATTAAAATATAGAGGCATGTTTATGGCAATAAAGCTTGAATCATTCAGCTTCTGGGTTGTTTTGGTTGGGCTTTGCTTTTCTTTAATCCAGGCTGGGATCTCTGTGCATCAGCTGGGATGACTGTGTTCACATCGTGCTGTTTCCCCGTCTAGCAGGATTCCTAATGAAAAGGATTTTCCCAGAGGACTCAGCTCACCGGCTGCATTGACCAGCACATCTGGGTGAATTAAAGGAGCAATGTTTCGGAATTCCCTTCATTCACTCTAGGTCAACCCCCTTCAGCTCAGGGCAGCATCTGCACAGTGGGAAACAGGCACAAATCCAGTTTAATCCCCTTGAACCTTGCCTGAGGAATGGGGTTAAGTCTATTCTTTTCACATGGGTCACTTCAGTTCTCCTCTTCCCTTGGCTTTGCCCTCATTCACAGCTGAGAAAATGGATTATTTGCCCAACTTTGCTTCTTTAGCATCACTGGCTTATAGGTTACAAACTTAAACAAAACTCACAACAATTACAAACAAATCAGGGTTTTGCCTCTCTTCTTTTCGCTGTTTCTCACCTTCACTCAACACTTTGTCATCACCATCAGAAGCTTATTGCTGTTGTCTGACAGGCACCTACCATCTGTCAGATTTGGTGAGCTTGAGTTTCTAAGCCCACCTAAGTTTCTCTCTCCATCCCCTCCACCCTAGACAAGCCCCAGGAAAGCAAAGGCAAAAAGCCCGAAAGCTAAGGTGCCGTGCTCTGCACTCCAGACATGTCCAAACTCTCCTTCAGCTCACTTGAAACTCTGAATGAGGCACATCAGCATGGGCACCTGTTGGGAGTGAGCTCAGCAATAGTGAGCTTGCAGGGCTTTGTCCTCCTTATGCCAGAAGGATGGTCTGCAACTCAGGGCAGCTCTGCAGAGAGGAGACTGAGTGTAATCATTGCCTACACCTGTGAGGGGGCATGGCTAGCCCAGCCAGAAGTACCCAGGGAGGCTGCGCAGTTAAAAGGGGAGGTTGAGGCCAAACTTGTGAGATCTCTTGGATCTTGCCTCTTGGTGCTTGAGGTGGCTTGGCTGGCTGTGGAGCGTGGTGGAAGCTAATGGCTGCACGAGGCATATGAGCAACTTGCCCATTCTACAGCTCACCTCTCACTGGGAGGTGGCTAGCCTGGCTCTTACCTCTGAGTGTGGCTTCTGAAGTTGGCTCCCTGCTATCAGTACAGCTAAAGGAGTCCGGGCAATTCATCACTGTACGGGCCATCCATCCCTACAGGCACCGGTCAACCTCAACCTCCAGACATGACCTTGAAGACCTTTAGGTGACTCATTTTGGCAAAAAGCAGTGCCCAGGGGAGGAGGACAGGGTACCCCTTTCAGCATGATGCTCTTACACCAGGAATGCCATCAGCTGGAACTGACCCAACTCATCACACCTCTGCTCATATAGTCTGAAGGTGAGGATAAACTAAACAATCTCCATATTGGATGTACTTAGGGAATAACATTACCATCCCTTGTTTACAAGGCTGAGACATTACAAACCCTGCCACCAAAGCACAGCACACTGATTCACACTCTGGCACCTGCTCTCCTGATTTTAAACGAAGGCTGAAGGAGCTGCTTTTGAAGAGGTGGACCCAAAGTGAGCAAGCACCAGTGCCAAGTTGATACCCTGGAGGAACTGCACACCATGGCTTTAAATACCTGTTTCTGGCACAATGAACAGATTTGCACTACTGAAGCTTCAGACTACTGAAGCAATGAAATTGGCTTTTTTTTGCCTCTAAATCCCCAAGGAACAACCCAACCCAGGAGGTGGGGAGATCTTTCAAGCCTCAACAAAGTCAGAGGCTGCAATGAGGCAGCAGGTGCAGAGTGAGGCGCAGAAGGTAGGGCAGGAACATCGGTGCGGGACACATCAGGACTGGTTGCCTCATCGGTTAAGTCACACCACAAACACCCTATTTCTAATGACAGTTTTCAAAACCTCAACTTATCAAGTGGACCACAACAGCAATCATGTTGGACATGGCTTAGATGCATCCTCACATAAAAGATAAAAACTTTTTCCTTTTCTCTCTTATTCCTTAAACCTCTCATCTCCCAGTAGCAATGCAAAACATCCAGAAACACCAGGAAGATCTGAGGCTCCTGCACAGGTTTTCAGAGACCACCCAGATACTTCCCATACTCTGCATGTCAGGACATGGCAATCTGCCCCCACTGCCACGTGGAAGAGCGAGCACGCTTGTCCCTACTGCCAAGGACAAGTGGTGGGGTAAGCCAAAAGACCAATTTTTCTTTCATACTCTTTATTTCCAGACTAAAGGTGGAGGCATGAAGTCCCACCCAGAGCACTCGGTCTGAGGCACATCCATATATCTCTTCCATAAAAGACCATCCTGGGTAGAACTACCTGTGGCAGAGGAAGAGCTGAGCCACGCAGCCAGAAGCTCACTATCCTTTGCGAGTAACTCTTCATAGCAGCACAAGGCAGGCGCTGCATGAAGCTCCCCTCCTTTTTCCCTTCTCCTTTCTGGAAGGACCACTGGCCCAGGACTGTCCAAAGGGATGCTTTTTATGCACTCCTAGACCTGCCTGCTTCCCTCACCCCAACTCATCTCACACTTTGGGTTTGAACCAGGGTTCACACTTTGGTCAGTGACTCTCTGCTTGCAGAAAAGCCTTGTGGAAAAACTTTAATACAAGTAAGCAATTATAGTACTGTAGCCCAGTAATGCTACATTAAACATCATCCTAAACTGCCAATGCTTTTTAGTGAGAGCTCCAGAGGGTATCCTTGAAGGCTCTTACACTAACAGCCCAGGGGAACAGCATGGGCCTTGCCTTGAGAGCCCTCTTCTAAAGCCTTCCGTCTCCCTTGCAAGCTCCTTCAGCTCCAGCATCCTGCCCTCTGAAGTCCTGGGCTGCCTTTGGCATTGTTTGGCTTTCAAACCTCCGCCCAACTGGCAGAAAGCCTCCGTAAGCGCTTGCAAAAAGCCACTGACATGGTCAGTAACCATCTCTCCTACATGCCTCCTCCCAGCTTAGGCCAGAGCAGAGCTGCTCTGCTTTGCAAGCCATTTCCTCCAGCCATGCCCCTGGCCCCGACATAGCACGGTGGGCACGTCTGGACAGGGCACTGCGTGCTCCCCATCACTCTCAGCAGGATGCTATCTGCCATTGCCCTGGGCTCGCTTCCCCCTCCGCCTGCTCCCCACTTGTAGCACCCTCTGTGCAAGAAATCAGATTAACCTTCCCAACCTGCAACCAGTTCTGAGAGTGGAAGCAGGCGGCTTCACTTCTTAGAGGACTTTTGGTTTAAAACTACTTTCCCCCACCCTTCTTTAATTTCTAATAGCGTTACCAAAGGAACCAGCCTTTGCAATACAGCCCAAAGAAACAACCAAGCATACTGTGAAGTCACATTGGAAGAGGGGTCAAAGCAATCAATTGGTGCCACCAATTGTGTCAAGTGGTTTTTTAAAAATACCTGGTATTTAAAAGCGCTCGGGTTTGGGTGATTTGTTTGTTTGTTTGTTTTTGTTTTTAAAGGGGTCCCAACCTCTGAACATCCCCAAACATGGGGATATCACAAGAACTGAGGCAGCTGGGTCCCACAGCCTTGCCATAGCATCTCCTGTGGGGATAATACACCAGTAAAGGCCCTAGAAAGCACTGGTGTGGAAAGCACATTCCAGCAAGGGATCTCTATGTTAAAGAGCAGGGAAAAGGTGGAAAAGGAGAATGAGAGAAAAGACAGAAAGGAGAAAGAAAAAAAGCTGCGTTTTGGCCCTTCTCTAGAAACACCGGGACAATTCCTTCTTTTCCTCTCTCAGTTAATCACATTTTTTTTCATCCAGCAGAGGAGATCCCAGCTCTGCCAGCACCCTTGCCAGGTCCAAGGAATTAGCACAGCTTAAACTCTTGGCATTACCTGGGGGTGGGGGGGGGAAGCCAAACCAAACAAAAAAACCCCAAGCAACCCTGCAAAGCCTTATTTGCTGAAACTGTTCGCTTTGAGACACTGGCTTCAGTCAACAGCCATTTCCCAAGCACCGCTGTCCCTTTGGTAGAATCAGACTGTGTCTCATCACATCAACCAGGGCTGCGGAGGAGGGCCGGGAAAGGGCCAGGCTCATTTGCCAGGACAGTGAAAAACCAACCCTGCAGCACTGCGGCCCCCCAAGCCCTCCTGCTATGGCCCCCACTCCCCTTTCTGTGCTGATTGCAAAAGCTCGCCCTTCTGCTGATTACAGCTGATGGTCCTGGCTGGTTTCTGCCCCTCCAGACCAGATCCTCTATTATCGAGGGTCTGGGTTTTTTAAAAGGTTTGTTTTTTTGACTGCTTTTTCAGTTCAGCTAGTGAGTTTATTTTTTGCTTGGGCTCTTTCCTACCCTGTCTGGATGTGCTGATGGATTTCAGTGCTTGCCAGAATTCAGCAAAACCAGGCTCACTGCGTAGTATTAACTTCTAACCCCCGTGTAAAAATAGCTGCAATAAAGCAGAGTGAATAATATAAGCTTCACCTAATGTAACTTTGATTAAAAAGTGCTGCCCTCTTCATCACTCCTGGGTAGTAACTCCTGAGAAATGTCCTTCCTGAGGTCTGGAAAGCCTTCGAGGTCTGGGGAGACAAGAGCCGGTACACACCGGCACACCCCAGGGCCGCTGCCGAGCCCAAAAGGGAAGGTGAAGGGAGCAGACTCGGAGGAAAAGGCAAGAACAACGTGGCAGGGGTGGGGGGTGGGGTGGGGTGGGGG
>VZTV01047064.1:13394-94102 GCA_013400875.1 Anhinga rufa
GGGGGGTGGGGTGGGGTGGGGGGAAGTGAGATTCCTCCCACCTCCAGGTACCAGAGGCAGTCCAAAGGCAGCTTAGCAGGGCAGCCCACAGAACCTCCCAGCTTTAGTCCAGCCACAGGACCAAAGCACCAAGGTCCATGGCAGAGAAGCATCATCCTTTCCCTCAGAAGACCTTCCCTCAATGCAAAAATCTCCATATATTTAATTATTCTCTTCACTCCCGGTGCCGGCAGACTGTGGCAGGAGCTGTTTTGTTACAGCATGCAGGAGGAGGCAGAAAAGGTTTTAATTTCACGCCTTGCACCAGGCACCGCAATTTTGGACACTTTGTTATCTGACTTCTGGCCCTATCTCTGGTCCCGGTGCTCCTCAGGCAGCCGCGGCCAGTTGGCTTTTTAATTTATTCTCTGCTAGGATGGGGATTCTGTTCAAGTGAGAGCCCTCACCGACCAGGCGTGCTGTTTTAATAACAAAATGCCTTCAAGTTTGGAGGTGCGACTTTGTGCCAGGTTAAGTACGGCACTTGCCACTTCTGGTGGGTTGCAAGTCCTCTGCTGCAGCAGTCAGGGCTGAAGGAAACCCCACTGCTGTAAATCACAGTTTCATTCAACTTTCATCCACCTGGAAAGAAAAAAATACCACTGGGGACTAAAACCAATTCCCAAATCTCCCCCCTCCCCAGATGGCTGAACCATAACCCCGAAATCAAAAGACTACCTCCCAGAAAGCAAGAGGAAGCTCACAACTGCTGCTCCGACACCTTCATCACTATCAAAAGTACCCAAGATCATGAAATCCCTGCTCAAGGAGCTGAGGCTGAACTTTTCTTGCTCTGTATTTTGTTTGTGGGTTTTTTTTTTTGTATACGGCTGTGCCCATGTCTTTAGGAAAACCTGTTGTGGTACAAAAGGCCCCCAAAACCTGTGTTTGCAGATGTTTGCTCTCCCTAGTGACTCTTGGGACCTAGAAAAGTCAGCATGAACATCTGTTTTCATTTTTTAAAGGCATTTTCATCCCTTTGACTTGTAATTCAAACTGGAAATGTAAACAGATCGTGAAGACTGGAAGGTGCCTGTCCTTTTTGTCTGCAGTGCTGCTGGTGCCTGAGCGCCCAGTCTCCAGTGCACCCCTGCACAGCCCCGGCCCTGCTCACCAGCACATCCTGCAGAGCCACGGTCCAACACCTCTGATGCTTGACAAACCCCATCCCCACACACAGCTGCTGGCAGCATCTCACCCAGGTGCTTGCAGGATCTCTCAGGTTGCCCAAAGCTGAGCCACCATCTCAGGTGACAAGCCAGGGTGACCTCCTTGCACAAGACACCAGCCTAGCAGCACAAGAGACAGCGAGCAAGCAACCTAAAACTCACACCGACTGATCCTAACTGCTTCTGTCGGAGGAGAGACATCCTCTAAGCTTTCTGCCTTGCTGCAACCACACGCAGACCCAAACTCTTCAGAGCAACAGTGTGGGGAAGCTTTTGCCCAAAACCCCTCAGATAAACACAGCTGCTGATTTTGGTCTGCATTACGATGCACCTTGGGCTTTTGTCTACCTAAAGCACAGCTTGCTTGGGCACCTATGCCTGGTCTAACTTGGTCTAGTACCTCTCTATAGCAGGCCACAGCTCATGCAGATGGGTGCTCATTCCCCAGCAGAGGATTGAGGATGACTTGGAAAAGGGCTGACCCCAACTCTCCAGGCTGATCCTTTGCACAGCAGCAAGGTGAAGAATTTCCTGCGTTTTCAGCACGAGCAAGAAGCAAGGAATAAAGTCACATTTGCAGGCTGGGGAGCCACAGCATCCCTCTCACATTGGATGAGCACTTTCCAGCGGCAAAAACACCCAACAGACTGAAGGGTTTTGAAACACTGCCCCTGAGGTGATCACACCCCAGGGGAAACTCTCCCCAAAGTTTTTGTTGCGTAAAACTTCTTCCCAAACCCTGACCCCTCTCTTTCTTCCAGGGTGGTTTGTCAATACAGAGTTTAGATCTCTGGCAAAGGACTCGGGATGAAAGAAATCAAGAGTAGGTAATTGCCGCGTGAAAATGACAGCGCAGCGATTTACACAGACAAAAATGGACTGCGGAATACCAAGAGGCAGCCTACAGCGGAGAATCAATACTTCCCAAGAGGTGGGATTATTAGGGAGAGAAAGGGGCTTGAAAGATCCATAAGTGCCTGATGACTGACTATTTCCAAACGACCATCCGTTGAATGAGAATTGCCTTCAGAGGGATGCCGGGCCCTTTCCGAGGGTGTGTGTTTAGCCTGGGGATGCTGCCACATCTCTGCAAGGTGCTGCAAAGGCAAGCAGTGAGACACAGCTGCCCCATCATCCCCCACCTTCCCAGCACGTTTCCAGCAAAGGGTCAAGACTCTGCTGCAAAAGGGAGCTCTTCTCTTTCTGGGCTGCACCCTGCTCTGGCAGTGGGTGGTGCCAGGTAACATCCCAACAGGGATCTTAGGTAAACCAGGCTCTTGTGTTTTGGTCTGTGCACTGACATGTCTATCAGAAACACATCAAAAGGGGCAGCAGGAGAAAACATGGGTTTACAATTCTTCTTTTGGTTTTGCCAGCATACCCAAAGCATCCCTGCAGTCATTAAACAAGTCGGATTTGTCAATTCCCCTTATTTCTAATAAATCTTTTAAACAGAGATTTTAAACAGAGATTTCCATACTTTGCTCAACTCTTCCATGCTGTAGCCAAATGCAAGGTACATGCTACAGAGCATGACACCCCCAAAAAATTAGTGTATCTGATTTACACCTCTCCATAAAGCCACGGGAAGCCATCAGGATCTCCTCCAGCACTCCCAAGTGATGATTCCTTCTGTTTTCAGCCCCAGCAGAGCCCATTACCCACACAAGCCATTCCCTTCCTGTTTTCCAGGACAGCCAAGCATCCTAACATCTAAGATGACAACACAGAACAACAATCTCGCTTTGCTTTTCCCCGAGATGGCAGGTGTACACCTCCAAAAGCATCCTTCAGATCAGACTCTTGGAAAACACAAATTCATGCACCTCCAGCCAAAGATCTGCCCTCCCAACACGAAGCGAGCTTGTTTTTAACAAGCATGCCTGTAGGCATTTCGGCTTTTCATTGAGCAGAGGTTTCACGTACCCAGCGTCCCTCTGCCAAAAGCAGGCTGCTGAAAACATAGGCTGCAAGTTGCTCTCGGTGGCTTGGGAGAAACTCATGTTTGACTTAGCGCTAAGTATGTTCAATTACAAAAGTTCCCCCCTGGATGAAACCAACCAGGAGACCCAGGAGCCTTGTTTTCTCAGGGCACATTCTCTCCACTCAGCTTTTTTTGCTTGAGAATCTCACAGCAGATCTGGGTAGGAAATAGAAGTAAAAACCAGAACAGCTGTCTCTTCTCTGACCACTGCTCAGGTCCAGTGCATGCACATCTGGTTTTGGTTTTCCTTTCTAATTTTTTTTTCTTTTAAAAAACCATTTTTTGAAGGTGAAAACATAAATAAGATTTTATTTTAGGAGGGGAGAGGAGGGAGATCACAGTGCAAGCAAGAATGGAAAGAGTAGGACCCTAAAGAGTAATTTTTTGATGCGTCAGCAGGCAAGAGTTTGCCAGGGACAGCTTGGATGTACTATCTCTTTTTCAAAGGATGGTAAAAAGAGCTCCTATATCTCTGGTTTTTGCACCATTTAGATCATCAGCCTGGACAGGAGCTATACAGCTGGGACATGCTCTCCAAAACCTTCCTCCAGCAGTTTCTTCTATTACTATTTATTTTCTATTAAATGTATACAGGAGGAACAAAAAATGAACTTTTTTTTTGTTAATTGGAGGAGCTATTTGCTAACACTTTGCTCAGGCCAGGGAAGGAGGGTCAAAAACTAAGGACTTATGAAGTCTCTTGCACAAGAGTAGAGAGGGAGACGAACATGCAGCCTCTGGCTCAGAGGAGCTTTGGCACACTCGGCTCAGCACCACCAATGCCACAGAGAGCCCTTGGAGCTCATCTGGAAGCAAGGATGATGGTGAAGCCCAGCGATGAGGAACAGAGAGAGCTGAGAAAGGGGGACAGCAGAACAAAACTCCTCCATCTCCTCTCCTGGCACCCTACTTTGGCTGAGCCAAAACATTTGTGCTGCTAAACCTTGCTGCTTCCAGCATCCCTTCCCTGCAGGCTTTCTAGACAAATGACCGTTCTTCACAGCAAAAAAACAACACGCCCCCCAAAAAACAGAACAAAAAAGAAAAGGGCAACTCAACCATTCTGTTCTTGAGTTTCACAAAAGGCAGGGGATTTAACCTTTATGCACACATAGGAACTACCCGGTGTCTGGGGAGGGTCAGCAGACTAAAACAAAACAGAAACCAGCACTAAAAATAAGGAAAGTTCAAGTGGGAGCAGGAAAAACAAGCTTTAAGGAGGGGTCATTTCATACCTATGCAGACCTTCACAGCTTGTGGTACTCTGTCTCCTCTGACCATGAGCAGATGTGGTGCTTGCCTAAGCACAGGAGCTAAATAGGAGGAGTTGGTGCAGTGGCCATGGCTAGAGAAAGTACACATTTTGTGGCATCTACCTGTGCCCTCGGCATGTCCAGTTTGCAGACCTGACTCTGCATAGAAGAGCGGCTCACATTGTTGTATTTAAAATTATAACTAAGAGAGCAAAGAAAATAGGCTTATATTGGATCCACATACCTTCACTGTAATCTTGAAAGCACAAAATTAAACAAAAGGTGCCCTCGAATCAGAAAACCAATGAATGAGACCTTAAGGAAGCCTGACAGCCCCAACAAGGCACCAGATACCAGCTGTTCCTGAATCCTGTCCCTCCCCCAAAGCCTGGATGAAAGGCAGTGAATGAATGCTCAGCAGCAACAGATGTGGGCTATTTTGAGCCAAAAAGAACTAATGCCAGAGCTGGAACGGCGTAATAGTGTCAGCCAAATAACTGCAGTGACGTCTGTTCTGGAAACACTGCGACGAAGGCAGGACTTCACCGCCTGGCGTGGCGTAACCCCCGACTCAGGCAGCGGGAGCAGACCCCCAACAACAGCACACCATCCCTCTGGCCACCTCTGCTTTGCTCTCCCGGCACCCAAAAATGAAGGTGATACAGACCAGCCACCCCACACGGTCCCGGCTAGAACAACTTCACAGCAGGGAGAGTGATGTAGAGTCACAGAATCATTGAACCATTTAGGTTGGAAAAGACCTTTAAGATCATCAAGTCCAACTGTAAACCTAACACTGCCAAGTCCACCACTAAACCATGTCCCTAAGTGCCACAATCAGGTAGGAAAAGGATAACAGAAGGGAGACACAGCAACAATAAATGCTATTAATTGTAAAGAGCTATTAAAGCTAAGCATGCCCACTGAAGCAAAACAATGAAGTCAAAGGAAAATCTACCTGGATGAGGATAACCCAGAAACAAATATCCCAAAGTGCGTATACAATTACAAATAAAAATGAGAGGACTTTTGATATCTTGATGTAGCTCTTGTTCTCTACACATTCATCGTATGCTTGGTTCAAGCCTTAACCAGGAAATTAAAACAAAAGCACCTTGTCAAAGTCATACTAAGGAGGAGTATTCGACGCCCGTTAAGCACCAATTGTAGCCAACACCTAAGAGATGAGAGCAGACACGCCGACTGGGCAACGGTGCAGTATTTAACCCAAATGCAGACTTGCTCCTGTGCACCGTTGGTGCCCACCTGCTCCGCCAGCAAAATCCCATTAAAATGCAACAAGCAAAATAATGTTCCAAGAACACATCTACTTCAAAACAGCTGCACGCGGCAAACATTATGTGGCCTAAGACTATGTGCTGCTTCTTTCCATCAGTCAGGCTCAGTGAAGGATTTGCTGTGTGGGTTTTGTTGTGTTTATTACTCCTAATGACTTTCTCATTATCATTTTGCTGTGAAACATAAACGATGGTTATGGGAGAAATCATATTATTTGGATGACTTTATTAAATTAGAGAGCAAATCTGTGTATATTTCTGGCTCAGGATAAATGTTTGAACTTTGAGAGGCCAAAATTCATTTTCAGACAAAGCCATTTTTGGAAGCTCTGGAATCAGTGGTTATATTTGCCCTCAGCTGCAAGGGAGATGTATGGGGGTATTTCTCAATTTAATCCTTCCTAGCAATTTAACCAAATCAGCAAACCAAACCCCTGCTTCTAGTTCCATTTATGAGAAACCTAAGACTTGAGGAAGATAATGGAGAAATAAAGGCAAAATAGCACTGGGGGGGAGGGAACCCTCTCTCCATGCCCCCATTCCCTTAGTCCTCATACCAGGGACTTCATTCAGCTCATGCATTTTCTGTGAGAGAAATCACTGTCTTCACACCTTTGCAACACAAGCTGAAAAAGTGCTTATTTCTACAGATACTGCTAGGGCTGTTAACACCAGTACAGCTCCCTCAGAAACAGTAACAGCAACCAGCAGACATGCAGACGGCTAACCATGCTGGTATGGGTTACCTTCAAGAATTAGAGACGTGCCACTTAAAATATACAAGGAGACATCTGGCACCTTTTCTGCACTAGGGTTCCTGCAGGACCACCGGCAGGACTCAACTGGTGGTGACAGGGGAAGAAAAGCAAGTGTGAAACACACACATGACGAGAAAGCTGTTGCTAGACGGGCAGGAGAGGTTGCGGTTTTCTCCACTTTTCCATCCATCTCTCCCATCTACCCCAGTCCCAGGAGGGGACAAGAAACCGAACACATTTTCCAGGCATTGAATTAAAGGGCCCCCCAGCCTTTTAAAGCCAATACCTGACACTGGAATAAACCTGTTAAAAGAATAAATTCCCCCAAGCACACCCAAAAGGAAAAAGCAATAGAAAAATCGACCCTGATAAAAGATCTGTTAAATGAAAGCACTTTCAGCATGCCAACCCAAAATATATGGCCTGAAACAAGCAAGCTTTGTGAGAGAAATCCCTGCTGGAAAAAGACTGCAAGGAAGAGAGGGGAAAATGTTTGGGGTCCTCCATTCACCATTACAGCAGCGTGATATGATCTACAAGGAACAGGCTCTGGAGCAATCAGATGTGCCTGTGGACCCCAAAGACAGACAGCCTCAAGCAGCCTGAGCATCTGGAGGGAGTGCAGCTGCCCAGGATGAGAAGAGACACAGGGCAGGAGTATGCCAAGCTGGAAGGAAGCAAGGTCTCTTCTGCTAGTAATTCAGAAATCAGTAGCAAAGGGACTTCAGGAAAAAAAAAAAGGGAAAGGGGCAGTTTTTCAAGCAGGGGCAGCTCCACAGCATTGGCCATGAGCAGCTGTACTCAGCCACTGGAGGATGGAAAGCAGGAGTTGGTCCTACCTGTCCACTGCCCAGGGTAAAATATATCTCACCATCTTTCCTCCACCTCCACGGGCTGGAGAGAAGTAGAAATGCTGCCTCAGGCACCCCAGCCAGCCCTGGATGTGCCTCACCCCCTTCGCTCCAATTTCACATGGTTGGTGGGCAGCAGGGAGCAACTCCACAACAGATGGATGCACAAGGCAAAAAGGAGGGGAAGAAAGATGTCTAAGGAAACTGAGGCAGGCAAACTCAGAACAGGTATCAATCCCTCCGTCTAATCCTTTCTTTCAGAAGGAGCTGCAGGAACACAAATACTCATTTTACAGCAGTGCAGCTTCCTTAGGAGAGATTCTGGTTCATCCTAGAACAGACAAAAGGAAAGGCAGGACCACCATCTTGTCTCCAAGTCATTCGAAGTGCCCTGGGCAGTAGCCCTATGGTCTTCCCAGAGATTTACACACAGTGACAGTGAAGGAAGGAGACTGACACGCAGCTGGCTGAGCGTTTCCTGCCAGCTCGGGTTTAAGTTCATTTTAAAGCAGGATCCATTTAACTTTGAGTGTCAGATGTGCTAAGGGAATGCAAATTGCTGCTATTTCATCTGGTTTGATTCCATCTTATCTGGCTGCAGTCACTTTTCTGCAGGACTGTGGGTCTGTCCCAAGGGTTTGGAGGGAACTGTCATCTTCTGTTCCATTATTTTATTTGGGTCATTTTAAATCTGGAGGATCAGCTCTGATACCTTATGCAGATGGTGAAATATATGACCATAGAAGCATGCTGCCAATAGATATCAAACCTGTTGCTATCCTTTCACCTAACACCAGCCTGTTGCCCTACACAGACCAGGAGAAGCTGGGGACTTCTCTCCCAGGGACTGTTCTCTTGCCCAGACAGCTGGGCAGCTCCCCTGCTACTGACCCCTCTCTCACTTAGCAAATACATCATGCAAAGAAATGCAGTAACAGCTGGATCTGCAATGAACTAAAGACACACAACACCCACAAAAGAGCAAGTTTGTTAATTAAAGCCTCCTTCTCTCAGATCTTCTAGGAGCTGCAGGCCACCACTGTGTGTCACCACTACCATTTCCCCTCCAAGGACTAAAAACCCCCAGACAGTAAAGAGCATACTGCTTCTCCTTCCCTGCTAGTGAGGGCCTTTGGTACTTGCAGGCAGATTTTTTTTGAATTAATGCCACGCATCTCCTCTCCTATCTCCTCTATTTTCTTCTTCCTCCTCAACCCATGCCAGGGTGCCTGCTGGCACAACCCAGCAGCTCTCTGGGTTTCTGACACCCACCAGCCCCACCAAAGCCATAACCCCACATGGGACCCAACAAGCAGCAGCATCCCATGGCACAGCAGCATGTCCCACAAAGGGCTGGCAGTTCATGGCAAGAAACCTCTCCTAGCAAAGATCCCTTACTAATTACCAATGAGACCACTCAGCTGGAGCACATAGTAATGCTATTAGTTTATCCCCCCTTCAAAGGGTTGAACTGTTCTGGGTAGTAACAGCTGGAGATGAACATCTCCTTCCATAAAGCATCTCTGTTCATTATTTGTAGGACATTGCTACAGCCAATTGGCCTAAGGAAGGCCAGGAAGGCTACAAACAACACTTTTTCCCCAGGTGTGGTAATGAGAGAGTGCTGTAATCAGGAGGAAGATAAAGGTGTGAATCCTCCCCACAGCCATGGTGCAGAAGGATCTAAACTAGAGGAGACTTCTCTGCATTGAGGGTGAACCCCACCAGCCCACATCCTGGCATCCCCTATCCTCCTGTGGTATTTAATCTGCAGGTAGAGAGGGGAGCATTCACATTCCTGAGCTTGCATGAAAACACCGCTTGTGACAATTTCTTACCTTCCCCACAAATGCTTTAAGACAACTCTTGAGCTGCGACTGGGGGAAGCAAAAACCAATCCCCTCTACTCTGACAATCCCTTTTTATTCTGTATGTGTCTGGTCGTATCATATTTCTATGATACACAGCCAGGCAGATGTTTCAACTTCTCAAAAGGAAGCCACAGACACGGCACACAGGTTGAGGTATGGTGCCTGAAAATAGCTTCCCAATGCCTGTCCAGAGGAGCTTGCACTGAATAAAAGGTTCAGCTGCAGTGGACAGCAATAAGCAATACCGTATTTCACATGCTACCTGCTTAGCACACCTAGGAATGGGGTTGCAACATGAAACACATTGATGAAGAACTGATGTGACACTCTTCTAACAAACTCCTGTGTCCTGGAACGATGTTCTACTTCTTACAACAAAAAGACAGAAATCCTATAAACACATTTACCCTTTGAAAAACATCTCTTGACATCAAATCAATGGGAATAACCTGCGCCCTTTTCCCACAAGAAGCTGGTAAAGCACTTGCTTCAAGCACAAGGAGGGGCCCATGTCCCATTCCCCCTCTCTCCCAGTGCTCATCACCCCCTTTATTCCTGGCCACACTGTTTTCCAGAAGCAAGAGCACCCCAGAAGATCTAAAGACCCCACCAAATGGATGGGGAGACAGGGAAAAGGAGAAGAGCAACTTTTGCCACCCATATTTTTCCAAACTCGTAGAAAGGGAGAAAGCGAAGGGCCAAGCCTCCTTGGGAGGCAAAGCCTTTAAGTTAAATGTATCATGAAAAAGAAAACTTCTGTCAGTGCTTAAAAAGGTTTTTGACAGGTCTTCATTTGTAACCCGCAAACAAATGCAGTTTCTCATGCTCCATAGACTCTAATATCACTTCATAGCAGACCTGAACCCAGCTCTCCATTGAAAAGCTAGAGAAGTAACCACATTAAAATAGCTCTCTTCACTGCTTTTGGGCACACCAGAAATCTTTCATTTCAGGAGCTGCACCTAAGTGCCTGGGAGCACAACCTGAATAGATAGAAATGGCTGCTTAAAATCATTTCAGTAGCTTTGGCTGGACCAGTTGCAGTTAAGTCAAGCCTAACAAACAAGGCATTATTATACAAGACAGAAAGAAATAGTGCTTTGCCCTATTTAAGCTACAGTCAATTTTCAGAAACCCTTTTTGTGACTTAGTTGATGAGAGAGACTGGCCACGACCCAACAGTTCAGACCTGCATGGCCATCTAGAGTCCCCTGCCACCTGGGAGAAAGGGTACAAAAAGCAAAGAGAAGAGTCATTCACCGCACACCAGGGTTAAGAGGAGAGAAATAAGTACCCACTCCAGACCTAGGACATCAAATGGCATGTGACACAGCAGCTAGGAAAACCTCCTCCATGCCTTGCTCTGCAAGAAGGTTGTTGTTCAGGGAGGCAAACTGAACAGCTGAGGTGAGAAACTTTTGCAGGCAGCTTCTCAACACGTGTGGCCGTGGCAGACTGCCTCAAAGGCAACATCTGATACAAACGCACATCAAGCCAGAGTGGCACCACCACAGCACAACGCTGAGATGCAGGCTTTTGTCAAAAACAGTAAGTGGGAGATGGCCAACGGTCACAGGAATGCACAAACCAAGCCTCATCCCCTGGAGAACAGCGAGATCAATGGAAATAGAGAAAGCCATCTTCTAAGTGATGGAGAAGGTGAAGGACCAATGTCATCATGACAGCCCAGAAGATATGGACAATACTTCCCCTGGCCACAGCCTCTGCTCTTAATTTGAAACCACAAAACCAGCTACAAAAGCACCGACTGAGAAGCAGTCCACGGCTACCTGCTCCACAGCTCACACCGTTCATCCTTGCTCATACAATTAAAAGTTTAGCCAGCATGACATACCTTCCCAAAGAGTCCCTTTTAAGAGATTTACAGACCCAGCTGAGGTTTCATCTGTACCACGCAAGCAGAACATTTTTACATATTTTTTTTGTGTTAATTTTGGTTCCTTGCTTTCTTTCTGCAGAGTTCCCAAGATTTCATGTCAGCTAACTCATCCGTCCTCCCGAAAGCAGGACGAGAGGCTACAAAGCCCAGGTTTGTCACCAGCCAGAGGAATCCTCTAGAAAGAAAACCTGCGGGAGAGAGATAAGAAGCATCTCCTCTGCTCATCAGAATTCAGGGAAAAGACCAAAACAAATATTAATGAGAGGCACTTAACTGCGCCTGTTCAGCAATCAATAACACACGACAAGGTACACAATTGGGCCGTGCACTTCACGCCGTCACCATCCTGGCGTTCCTGAACGGAGGGGTCTTCTGCTAACCCCCCTCTGTGAGGTCACATCAGCAGCTCTCCAAGCCCCCATCCCTCCATTAGAGAGGCAGGGGGCCAGAGCTGTTACTAACATCTCGCAGTTGTGTTCAATAATTACGTTCATCTGACTAGCCATGCTCCTCTTTCTTTTTTTATTAATCTAGTCCTTCCAATTATTCAAAAATATCACCCATTTGGCCATGCCAGTGAATGCTCCGGAGCCTTTCTCCAGGCATGAGTAGCATTTGCACAACAGGTCTCACGGGGAGGGGGTGCGGGGCTGCTTGGTGGGGCTCCGCTCTGACGTCCTGTGTTTGGAAGGGGTGTGGTAGGAAGATGTGACCACAGATGGACATAGGGAGATACTGTCTGAGCCGCAGGGATTCATTTGGAGAGCAGACCGATTTCTGCAAGAACAGAGATTGTGGCTCAGGAACCTATTTACCTTTCAGTGTCTGTTTCCCACAAAATCTTCATCTGTCACTAGTCTGGCTTCTCCTCCACATCACCCCTATAGGGACCACCTCCTACCCCTGCCCACAAGCACTGGGCACAGGACAGTGGCTGAGGGGACCCAGATGAGAGGATGCTACCCCACCTCCTGCTCTTCCAGCAGGATTCCCAGGCTGGCATTTGAGGGTGCTTCAGCAGGCTGTGGGAAGAGAATGGCTTTCAGCTCAATTACCCTTCACGTTCCGATTTCATAACACTCCAATAAGGCTTTTTAACCAAATCCTCACTTCCCCCACTGCAACCCCCCCCGCCCAAAAAAGCATGCCTGCCACAGTCCAGCCTCATGAGTGAATGTGCAGAAGGGATGCAACTAGCAGTCCTTGCAGCTGGCGTGAGGCTTGGCTGTCCTGACCTGTTGCCCACCTTTCCTGAAGGTCTCTTCTAGGCTGCCTTCTCCTCTCCTTGCCAGGCACCCTCCTGCCAGGGATTAGGCTCCTTGTTCCTCTCCAGCCTCCACTTGCCTCTTGAGCTCCCAAGCCCAAAACATTAGACACACAGAGATCAGGCTTCTTTGAGATGCATTTTAGGTGCAAGCAGAAAACACCATCGCTGCTGCTTGGGCCACCAAACACCCCATGCACCCCACAGAGACAGGTCAGCACAACGCGGCCAGCTTACACTCTTCTTTTCAGAGGTGCTCACAATAAGAAAATAACATGGAGAAGGATTCACTGCTTCATACAACTAAAGTGCAAATCAGATCCTCATCTTCTAGATAAGAGCTAACCTCCTCCTGACATCATCTAGGCAGACCAAACGATGACATGCGAGCACAGTGCAAGACACCAGTTAAGATGATGATGAGGGACTGATGGTGAAGCACATGCTCTGGATCATAGAAGCATAGAATCATTTAGGTTGCAAGAGACCTTTAAGATCATCAAGTGCAACCAAACACTGCCAAGACCACCGCTAAACCACGTCCCTAAACACCACATCTACATGTCTTTTAAATACCTCCAGGGACAATGACTCAACTCCTTCCCTGGGCAGCCTGGTACAGTGCTTCACAACCCTTTCAGTGAAAAAAATTTTCCTAATATCCAATCTAAACCTCCCCTGATGCAGCTTGAGGCCATTTCCTCTCATCCTATCACTTGTTACTTGGCAGAAGAGACCAACACCCACCTCGCTACAACCTCCCTTCAGGTAGTTGCAGAGCATGATAAGGTCTCCCCTCAGCCTCCTCTTCTCCAGGCTAAACACCCCCAGCTCCCTCAGCCGCTCCCCATCACACTTGTTCTCCAGACCCTTCACCAGCTTTGTTGTCCTTCTCTGGACACGCTCCAGCACCTCAACAATGTCCCTCTTGTCCTGAGGGGCCCAAAACTGAACACAGGATTCGAGGTGCGGCCTCACCAGTGCCGAGTACAGGGGCACCATCACTGCCCTGCTTCTGCTGGCCACACTATCCCTGATACAAGCCAGGATGCTGTTGGCCTTCTTGGCCACCTGGGCACACTGCTGGCTCATGTTCAGCCGGCTGTCGACCAGCACCCCCAGGTCCTTCTCCGTGGGGCAGCTTTCCAGCCCCTCTTCCCCAAGCCTGTAGCACTGCATGGGGTTGTTGTGACCCACATGCAGGACCCGGCACTTGGCCTTGTTAAACCTCATACAGTTGGCCTTGGCCCATTGATCCAGCCTGTCCAGGTCCCTCTGCAGAGCCTTCCTTACCTCAAGCAGATCAACACTCCTGCCCAACTTGGTGTCATCTGCAAACATACTGAGGGCTCACTCAGTCCCCTCATCCAGATCATTGATAAAGATATTAAACAGAACTGGCCCCAATACCGAGCCCTGGGGAACACCGCTCATGACAGGCCGCCAACTGGATTTAACTCCATTCACCACAACCCCTGGGCTCAGCCATCCAGCCAGTTGTTTACCCAGCAAAGCTTACACCTGTCCAAGCCATGAGCAGCTAATTTCTGCAGGAGAATGCTGTGGGAGATGGTGTCAAAGTTTTACTAAAGTCTCAGTAGATGACATCCACAGCCTTTCCCTCATCCACTAAGTGGGTCACCTTGTCATAGAAGGAGATCAGGTAAGTCAAGCAGGACCGGTCTTAGGAGGAGCAGCCTTGCTGAAGAAGTACCATTTGCCTTGCAGAAAGGGGTAGGTCTTGTGTTCAGGGCCCTCAGAAATGAGGTCATCAAGGAAAAGCCTTGCAGAGAAGGGCCCCTGTGATATGTGGTGGGACACCAGGCTGGCCCATCCATGTTAGGAGTGTGCAGGCTTCCAGCTTTCTCCCAGCCCATCCCCTGAAGCTCCCGCAGCCCTCAGACCTGAGCAGGACTTAGCACACAAGGTAGACATGCTCAGAGGCAATGCTGGAGCTATGACCCTCAGAGCAGAGGCAACCCCACCTACATGACACCTGGACTTCAGCCCTGACACCCATTTCCCTGCTGACTGCAAGGACTGGTGCAAACTGCAGTGCCATAGTCCTCGGGGGCTCATACCAGAAGCAGCAGCCTCTTTGCAAAATTTCCTTCCCCAAATGCAGAAGTTATTTATAGGAAAACAAAATATCTGCCTGTCCTGCTACTTCACCAACCAGCTGAAAACCCCTTTGATACTTCACGGGCCATCAGCTAACCACTGCAGTGGAACAGCTTTATGCTTTAACCCTCTCAGCCCACCTCAAAGGCAAGGCACAGGCAGTACATCTCAGAGAGGGCAGCGTTTGCTCCTGGGAGGCTGAGAAATCTGCACACACACATCTGGCCCTATGTTTCCAGCACATTTGATAGAGTGATTTTCCAAGTGCTGGCTCAGTAGCTCCTGACCCATGTAGGTTTGGGGTCCTCCAAATTACACATGCAGCAGAAACTGTTCCCCATTCAGGTTGCCCATCAAGGTCCAGTTAGGGCACAAAGCAGAGGTAGGTCCCCCTTTCTCCAAAGCTCAGAGGGCTGCACTCTTGACTTACCTCTAAATGAAGATTTACTAATTAGCGGAAGATATCTTCCGCTCTTGATAATGAGCTGAGAAATGCTAAAAAAAAAAAAACCAAAAACAAACCAAAACAAAAAACCCCACACAAAACCCAAAACAAAACCACCAAACTCAAAACCCCTCCATGCCTCAGGTGAGCATACCACCCTATGGGTTACAAACTCCTCTTTTCCCTTAAATGCCAGTATGAAGGTAGTGCCGGTGGCCACCCTGGCACAAACAGCCAGACCCCAGGTCATCTAAGCAGGAGGTGCCTCAAAACATGTATGAGTAACTGAGACTCATCACACACAGGCTTGGCAGGAGGTGGCCGACTTAATTAATATCTCCTCTTCTCCCTTCCCTCCTTCTTATTACCCTTTCAAGTTTGATTTACAATTGCGGGCCAAGCCTAGCTGGAAGTGACATATCAACATGATGAAAACCAAGGCAGGTTTGAAAAACAGGGAGGCTGTCAGTATAACCATTGCCTGAGCTCAGAGGAGACAGGGTGGGCTGTGGCTGAACACACCATGCTTGCACCCCAGCAAGACTCCCCAGACCATGCTGAATAAGCTCAGTCCCTGGAGAGAGAGGGTCAAACAACTACTGTCCTATACAGGGCAACAGCCACCAGCTCTCTCCTTCCATCCATGCTCTTCTTCACACTTTGCTTAATTATTTAGAGACGTACTGCATTAGGACACGGAGCTGGCTTGCACGGCTATTTGTCAAGACCCTTTGCATGCATGTGCAAGCCTGTGTGTGCACAAAACTACCCTGCAAGCAGCTCACGCTGAAAAAAAGAGCGGAGCCTGACGTTTGGAAAACAAGGCAGAGTGGCAGAAACATAACAGGAGTCATGAAAGGGGCGGCAGGGAGGCAAGAAAACTGCAAAAGCATATTTGCAAAGCTCATTTAGCGCATATTTGCTCCGTTCTGCTGCTCAGAAGGGAGCGGGCCTGACGGCAATATTGCAGCAGTGGAGATGATCTCCATCGATGCCCAACATCTCAGCATCACGCTGCCCCTGAGCCCAGCCTTCCCACACAACACAAGCTGTCTGAACCCACGTCCACCTTGGTTTGCATCCTCATTTAGGGAGAAAAAAAAAAAGCTTTTCAAATCTCCTGTAAAACAAATCCTGAAAATTAAAAACTTCCAGGATTTTTTTTCTTGAAGCAAAATTGCCTTGAACCCTATATTCAGTTTTCCTGCTCTCCATTATTCACACTGACAAATTTAAGTTTCAACAGCAATTAATGGTTGAAATTAAGCAATGGCTGCCTAATACTGATTGAAACTTCTTCCTAGATCAAATATCTCCCCATTTGTAATGAAAATAGTTTGAAACGGATACAAACAGTTCAGTTCACACATAAATATTTAAAAAATATATAGAGAGACTGATTTAGTCTATTATTTTATCACAAAGTATGACCAGCAGGAGAAAGCTTATTATACATGACTGTCACTGACACATTACAAACTAATAAAACACAAAATGCAATTCCGAAAAAGAAATTGGAATGAATCTATTGCAAGAGTGGTTTTTATTGTTCTTTTGAAATGCTATTTCTGCCCAGCTTTGCTATCAAAATGGCAACATTTTTTCTAAATATTTCCATCTTAATTAAAACCGGCATTTTTACTGAAAAAAATGCTTTGGCAAGCCTCTTCTGCCAGCTCTAGCTTCACCTTCCCTAGCTGCACCGAGCGAGGATGCTAACGTGTACCCACCTCGCAGGTCTGCTGCTGAGCTCAATTATTTCAGGTTGAAAAGAGCCCATATCCTAAAATGGCAGCGGCTGGGGCACCATCCCCCGGCATGATGCATTTCTGTATGACCTTAATCATGCCTTAATTTAGGCAACACAATTGAAAAAGGAGCCCGAAACAACAAACTGCATGATTACGCGGGTAAAAAGAGTTCACTTATAGTGAAATCACTTTTAATGAAGGCTCTTCTGCTGTCTTGCAGCTGCTACCCGCACACTGCCTTTGCAGCCTGAATGCGTTAATAAATATTTCTACGGCCAGGCACGCTCCCGCTGCCGACTTAAAAGATGATGTACAGAGAGGGAGGTAAACAAAACAGGGATGCAAAGCGAGGGGATGCGGCTTTTGCTGGCTGGCATGAGATAATAAGTTACGTCCCAGGCTTCTGGGAGAATATCGTAACTGGAGGAAAGAGAGATAAAACAAAACTAATTGCTAGCAGGTCACATTCATTAGCTCCTCACTCCTCTGCCCATTTCTGGCAGCAGAGAGCCCTTCCTCCTGCTGGGGACAAGGAAGAGACCTTGAAGCCATCTGCTGCCCAGATGTGTAAGTGTAATTATACTGAAAGGGCTGGGCTTGAACGCCCTGCGCGGGCGCTTCCACTCCCCTGGAAAAGAGCAGCCTTTCAGCCCAAACCGAAAATGCTCCTGCAGCAAGAGATGCTGTGGGACCACAAACCACCGCCTCTGCTTCAGAGGAAGCATGCCTGGTCTGAGAACACAGTCCTTGCTGCCAGCGGGGCCGAGGGGTCCCAAGGAGCTGTCATCACTTGATGTTGGCCGTCCTGAGCTCAGGTGTCATCCTGACCTCAGGGATGGGTCTGGGATGGACACCTGCAATCAACTCAGAGCTTTGAAAATCAGCAAGGGATGGACAGGTATTGGGCCTCAGCACCCATACAAAGAAACTCCTACAGAGCACCTGAAAGCGTGCCTGTGTCCTGGGGCTTCTCAGCAGCTCAGCAAGAGAGGATCCTTTTCCTTGTCCCTATTTCTTCCAAGAGGAATGATTACCGATGTGTCTAAGTTACCTCCCTCCTCTTTGTCTGGGTGCTCCTTGCTTGCAGAATGCTTCTGTACACTTTCTCTTCCTCTGCCCAAGATTATTTCTTCAGCTCCAGGAGTCTTATTTTCCCAGCATGACAGCTCCTGCACAGAGGCACTGAATTGCTTGCTGTCCCACACTAGCTTTCTTTCCATCTCTAAATCTACTGTTGTCTCCCCTTTCTGCTTTCCCCTGTCCCCTTCGTCTACCCCAGCATTACGCTGCTCAGAACAGCACGACTATTTCTACTTTTCAGGCTGTACCCCCTCCTTGCTGCAGTATCCTTCCAGAAAGAGCCCAAGTTTTGCCTGGTGGAAATGACTGTTATCTCCAGGACACTTTACACATTACTTCCACGCCATTTGGAGTTTTCCGCCCCAGTAGTTTCTGTTGCGTCTCTCATTTCACTCCTCAGGCATGTGTTTTAAAGGACCAGGGTCTCCTATTCACCAACGAAGCCAGACAAGTGACAGGACTGCCAGAGGTGGAGACTTTCTTTCTCCCTAGGACATCAGGACGTCACTCAAGGCCCTTTGATGTTCTCCATCTGGCGTCACAGTATATGCATCAGCAATAATGATAAAAACTTCCACACAGATGACCTTCAGAGGGAAGAATGCTTCCAGGTCTGAGCACCTGCTTCATCACACAATGGCTTTCACTGTGCAAGGAAAGGAGAGACCTCCACAAGCCTCCCAACCCACTGTACCCAAGCCACACCACTCAAATCCTCCATGTCTTATCACACAGATGAAGCATGACTCTTTAATAAGTACCTCACCCCTTGAAAAGAAAAGTTTCTACATAAATCCCATGGACATCTCTGATGTCAGCTGTGCAAACCCTTTAGCCCAAATGCTCTTTTACTCAATGCACTGCAGCCTGTTTTAAGCACCTTCCTTCAGTACTGGCAGAAAAGAGCAGGGAGAAGATGGCAGCTGCCGCCTGGTGTGCTTCCAAGCTCTTGCCTGAAGGAACTGCCAGCATCTGAAAGCCAGAACGAGTGCCCAAGACAGCGCCTGAACTTCCCTGCACTTAAACAGCCTGTTTATGTTTTGCTTGCATGTGGAAAGTGGGGACCTATATGAATATTTACAAACTCACCCCAGAGCCAAATGTACTCAGCATGCCAACACACGTGGCATCCCATCCATCACAGTAGGCTAAGCCTGACCGCTTGTGCATTATTCACATCCCTCAGTCCCTATCTACTTGCTCAGGTCCCCTTCTTTCTGCTCTCCCACACTATTGCAAGCCAGAAGATGGTCACTTGCACAGCCTCTCAATTACTGATGAAAAAGGGCACCCCCTTGGCACTGCTGGCAAATCTTGACTTGGCAATTTTCTCCATGTAGAGATACGTTTTAACATTCAATCTTCCTGAACAACATAGAAATAGCCCCGTCTTGGCGGATCATGCAGGCTGGCGTTGAGAGAGGAGGGGAGAAGGCATGACTTCTTTGAGGGATATTATATTCTACCTGGTGATTACAGAGCAGATGAAACCCTCTCAAAGGGATTATCTCATCCAGCTAAGAGATGGCTTTTTAATAGATGGACAGCACACCTGCACTTAAGACTATTAAAGGAAAGGCATACCCTTCACAACATGTCTCTGCTTCTACGAGTTTGCTGGACAAAGTTGGAAAGTAATTAAAGGTTGCTCAAAAGTTTAAAAAAAATCTGGAAAGGACAAACATCAAAACAAACACATGGTGACCAGCTCTGTGAAGCCAGAGAGACAGTATGGAGATCTAACCTGTTATTTCGTCAGCCAACTATTTCCTCAGGGCTGATGGAGGCTGGCTTTGAAACCCAGCAACAATAGACACAATTAAAAATGAGGATGCTCGGGAAGCTTGGTAAATGTTTCACCTGCTGCAGATTATAAATGTATACCTGTGCAATGGAGACCCTCTTGCTGCAGTGAGCACAGGTCGAAGCCTCACCTCCCACGTCTCCAAAAGGCACTGGAGGTGAGAGATCACCCTCAGTTCCCAGCCCTGGCCATGCCAATGGAATGCCAGGGTTGAGGGAAGATGGAGATGCCTGCCTACCCAGGGAAGAGAACCGACTTTCTTCTGGCCAACAGTGTTTAATGAACATAGCTTGAATAATTTGCTAATTTTGTTGTCACCTCTCTAAGAAGTTTTAAAAACAAAACAAGAAAAGCCACAACAAAAAATCCCCACCATAAATAAAATTGCATATGAAGTGCTGCGGAGGAGTTCAATATGCTTGCAAATTTTGTGCATGCAAAGGTGGCAGAGGGAGGGGAAGGCTGGATTTGGTGGATAAGTTATTCATTGTAAATTATTTGAGCTGTTCTAAAATCCACACAGAAGCATAAGGGCAGGGAGAGAAGGAAAGCGGTGAGTGGGGAGAAGGGGGCGAAAAAAAAAAAAAAGAAATGAGGAAGGAAAGCAGCCAGCAATGATTATAGGCCATTTTGCAACATGGCAGGAACATCTTTCTTATCAGTTCTGTTATCATCGCCTTCAATTTAAAGGCTCTTTATTTAAAGGAGGGAGGAAAAAAATCAAAACAAAAAAACAAACCCAAAAAGGTGTCTGGGAACGTGCAAGGGAATGGCTAATGGGGTTGAAGTGGGAGCTCACGCTCATTGCAGCTCCTTCGTATGCGTGGCATAAGGCCTCAGAGCCATCGCAATAGAATTATATGAGCCCCTGAAGACTCCCAGGCAGGATGGCAGGGAAACTGATGTAATTACAGACATTATTACCATTAAAGCAAAATAATAATTTTAATTACAGCTAGGGCTTTTGGGGCTTTCTCTGATCCTGCCTGCCCCTGCTCACCATCTAGCATGGTCTGGTTCCAGGCTGTGTAATGGGACAAGGCAGTGACAGTCCCCTCCCTTCTCTCCCCCTCCCTGCCAAACATCTTTCTGCACAATTAAAAAAAAAATATCATAAAAGCCACTGTTTCAATTACACCACCATATTAAGGATGGAAAGGGTGACCAGCAGCTTGTGAAGGCTCAACCCCAAAGGCTACTCCCCAAGCAGAAGGGACTGCTGCTGATGTTAAGTGCCCGCCTGCCTTCCAATTAAAATAAATTGGTAAATCAGGGCTGAGTTCAGGAGATGCGACACCTGCAAGCTGGACTGTAGTTGCCTAGCCAATGCTGTGTGCTCCCCGGAAACTTTCCTTTCTATTTTTAAGCTCCTTTCCCACAGCCCTGCCTCTTACTAGCGCTTGCTTGAACTCAAGACGAAATAAGCACATTCCCAACACGGATAGTTGTGGTTATAGGAGCAGTGGGTGCCTTTTGAAAGCAGAGCCCCATTATAATTAATATCTCCTGTCAAGTTACAGATATTTTTTCGTGGTGCAACTGTCATCTCGTGAATGGCTGGGGTGCTAAACAGCAGTCTCTGGCCCAGAGCCTGGCTGAGGACAGCTTTTTGCTGAGAAGTGTAACCCAATAATACATATTACTTTATAAATCACGCGGTGCGTTAACTGTAACAGGAGGAGTGAGGTGGGGAGAACACCGAAGGAGAGAAAACCCCGCTGGAAACTCCTGAGGGAACATTAAGCAAAGAAACCAACAATTAAGTGACCTTTCTGCCAACATGTGAAGACTGACAATGCTCCAGGACCAAGGAAGGCCACAGACAGTTTGAACTTGATCAGCAGGCTCAGGATGCTGGGGGGTTACAGGGGAAAACAGCCCTTCACGAGAAGGTACTAGACTTGCTTACCACACCACGCAATGTCCTCAACGTTTGAGGAATCTCTACAGGACCCAGGATGTGGTCCTGTAGATGGCGTAGCACCTGATGTAGCAGATGCAGAAGAGACATTTGCAGAGCCATGCCTTTTAAGCATAAGCTTAAAGGATGTTCACTTCAAAGGCAAATGGCCCTCCATATGGGCCATGTGCCCAGAAGGTCTCATGCTTGGAAGCTGGGACGAGAAAGCCTAATAGGCACCTATGGGAACAGTCCACCCTGATCCCAACACTACACCAAATACCACAAAACCCACATGAGGACTTGGCTCCACTTCTTTTGCTCACTTCACGTAAACCCATTGAACCGTGAAAATCCAACAAGACTGAGTTTCCTACAGATCCAGTCAAATGGAAAAATAGATTAGATAAAGCAGATCGGGCTTGTCAGAAACTGAGGCATTGCCGCAACAGCCTGCCACAGGCTCAGCAATACATCTTTCCCAATTTAAAAGCCAAACCCTCAGACTCCCAAAAACACAGTACCCTGGGGCTGGGTGAGGATGAGGAGGGTAAAAAAGAGCACGTGCAAGAGGTGAAGTGCAAGGGATGCATCCAAGAGGAGAACAAACCCTGAAGGTCAGAGTAGCAAACACATGAGGTAACTAATGTACTACAGCAGCACCACAGGGCACAGACAGAGGCACACACGTCCTAGCAAACTGGAAAGCCATAAAAGTCTATTATAGCAAATCAAACAGCAGTCAGCATGACAGCCATTAGCCTGAAATGAATACACGAGAACTTAATGAGCTCTGTCGAGGCCAGCTTGGTGAATTAAGTTGCCAATTCTAGCAGGATTCCCCTCTTCTTTACAGACTTGAAAGCGTCTGCACTGCCTCGTTGCCTTTTGACAAGCAAATCACGGGGCGCCCTTGCCCAGACGGGACGGACGATTACGCTGGAGAAACGTCCCTCTCCTGACATGCAGGCCCTCACTCAGCTATTCCAGGCAGGTGCCAGGAACATGATTAAGACACGATGAGCACAGAGTTACCAGTGGCATCAGCCCGACACATGAGTGATCCCCGGTCTGGGTATTCAAAGCTGCTGCGATGCAGAGGGGCCCACAGTTAAACTGGGCATCCTCTCCCTGCTAGAGAGGGATCACAGTTCGCAGCCCATGCCCAAATAAATTCCCATTCTCAAATCAAGTGGACTGCGTAAAACACCAGGATGGGTATTTAGAGGCAGTAT
The DNA here is from genome assembly GCA_013400875.1 of Anhinga rufa. Lineage (NCBI taxonomy): Eukaryota > Metazoa > Chordata > Aves > Suliformes > Anhingidae > Anhinga > Anhinga rufa. The sequence continues at coordinate 36,118 of VZTV01047064.1, forward strand.
TGTTTTTAAAGGTCAGTTTACTTCATGTTCCATTTATTTATGCACACTCTTCTTTTGACTTTCCTAGTGCCACACAATAGCAGTGAGGTTTAAATAGCCTTTCTGTTGCTGCTCCATTAGCTAGGACAACTGCAAATCGATACACCCATTTATCTCAAAATTAAAAAGAGAAAAACCCTCATTAGCTGCCAATTCTGCACAGAACCAGCCTATGCAAAGCTGCACTAGCACTTCTGCTAGCCTGTTCTCCATCCCCAAGCTCCAGCTCCTGTTTATTCATTAGCTATAGGCCCTTCAGCTTGGCTGGGTGGTCTTTGAGGCAGATTTTGCTACACATGCCCTTGCTGTTCACCCTGGCCTGAGCTGTCTGGAGCATGGGGGTGACCTGGGGATGCTGTCACCCCTACCAGCTCCTCAGCCTCAGCTGCATCCAAGGTGTCCCCTGGCTCTGGGGGGGCCTCAGCTTCTGAAGGCACATCTCCATGCCACATCATCTCCAGCTTCGAGTACTTGTGGACAAGCAACAGGGGCAACCTGCGGCCCAGCAAAGCTCTCAAAGCAAGAAGGCAGAAGGAAGAGTCCTTGGCACCCATGCCTGCGCACACAGAGTAAATTCACTGCCTGAATCTCCCGTGGACCATAGACCTTGGATGGTCCTCCTTAGATGGTGGGACCCCATCCCTTGCTTTTACAGTGCCTGACAAGGAAATGCTGTCTCCCTGGCAGAAGAACAGAAGTGCCTCCAGGATGCTGGCTGAGCAATGAGTTCGTGGCTCATTACCTCTGATCAGTGCCCTTGGTTAAAGATCATGGAGAGACACTGGAAACTGGCACATGATGCCTTATAATTAGATTAGGCCACCCTCCAGAAAAGCACAGCTCTGAAGGCCAAGTGGCAGAGTGGGTGCACTGGGGGAAGCACCGTGCTCTCTATACCCCAAACAATTAGTTGGTCCTGGAAATCCCTCCCAGCAAAACTGCAGCTCACGTGCAAAGCAGCATTACTTGCGAGAGAGATGCTCTGGGGTTGAGCCTCCTCTTCTTTTATTTAGTTTTTGTCCAGATCACCTGCCTGCAGTTCCCTTTCCTCAGCCAGCCTTAATGTTCCAAACCAGCACTGGACCTTTGCTGTCCCTGCTCCCCAGGCTTGACACAGGTTAAGATCAGAAATGCGGGAGGCTTAAGGTTTGCAATATCGGCTCTTAGAGCAGAAGCAACAACTAGCAAGATGAGATATGGCACAGCTGCTCCAGGTATATAAACACTGGGGTTTAACACAGCATCAGCGCCCAGAGGAGACACAGAAACCCACTTTCCATCTCTCCCTTCTCCAGGTGAAGAAAGTTCTCTGAACCAGGTGCTGTAAATAGCAAAACCAGAGGTAAATCTGAGGGCAGGGGAAAGGAAACTATTCTCCTCCAGTCATACTGACATTCCTTTTGCTTTACAGACCTCCGCAGACAGACCGTCACCGGCAGGAGTGGCAGGAAAGCAAGACAGCCACCCATCAGCTTCCAGAGGCCCAAACAGAAAGATGAGAGTGAGGAGCTGCTCATGCAGCTTTTGCCAACTCATTTCTGCACCGTTTGTGCTTTAAAGAGGAGAAGAAATGACTCTGACCCAGTGTCATTCTCAAAGGGAGGTTTCAGATGACTTGGCGCAAAGATGAGACTAAAACTCCCTGCTCATACATCACAAGCAACCTAATGAAGAAACCTCATCCTCACAGAAGAGGGACAGGGAAAGATCAGAGCCCAGCATAGCAGGGCATCAGCAGTCAGCATATTAAATAAACCATTGTAACATAATCGTTTGCACCTCTCAATTACTGAAGACTGCTTGATTTCACACACACACATATGCACGCTTGACCTCATCCACACCCAGAGGCATGCTCTGGGAAAAACAGGCACCAGGGTGCAAGAGGGAGAGGTTTCCTCCACTGGAGGACATGAAATGTCCTACTAATCCCCTTTTTCAAATACAATACCCTGACCTTGTCCCCCTAGCACCAGCAACCACCTTTCATTCCACATCTTTAAAGTCTAAATTCACATCAGATCTGTAAGTTCTTGGCGTTTTTCTGCCAAGTTGAGCTCTAGGTGCAGCAGCTCTCCCTGATGGTATGACTAGTTGTCACCTCCTTTGCAATGGCCAGCACAGAGGGTGAGCTGTAGAAGGCTGTGGAAACTGTCCTTGGAGATATTCATCACTTGGCTGGATAAAGCCCGGAGCAACCCGATCTAACATGAAAATTCTCTCTGCTTTAGTGGAAGCTTGGGCCAGATGATCTTCTGTGGTCCCTTCCTACCTACTTACTTCCTAGGATATCATAGGACAAGTCCTGCTATGGAGATGTTAAAGGAAACTACCAGCAAGGGCAGAAGCCTTCGGGCAGGACTCTGCCAGAAGTTAGGTGTTTTGAGAAATATTTAGTTCTGCCTCAGGTGACCTCTGTGACAAGAGCTGCACATCTCCCCTGGCTCAAAGGAAGAGAAAAAGAAACAGATACCCATTTACAGCTATTTTCAAATTTACATTTGTCACAGGAAAGACATCACTAAGCTCTGAGCTTCAAACCTGCTCTCCCACCTGCCTTTCCCCAACACCCAAAATGCCATCACTTCACTTCTACCCATTTGCAGGCAACAGTAACTTCCAGAGGCTTAATCCTCCCCCCAAGCACAGCGAGGGTCCAAGGCAGGAGGACAGTCCTGTACTTTTCTGTCCCTCAGGCAGCTGGGCAGACAGCTCTGCGGCGCCGGCCAGGCAGCAAGCGCAGCCACCAAGGGAAGAGCCAGAAGCCAGGCTGCATGGAGAGGCTGCAGCAATCCCTACCTCCGGGATGCGGACGCTGTAGGGCTGGTTGTGGAACCGTGGGGCATTGTCATTCACATCTCCGACTTGGATGTTGACCGTTCCTTTGATCACCTGTGGCCACAAGGATAACGACAGGGAGTAGGGGTCAGCTTTATGCATGGATTTAAAGCCTAAAGCAAGCTTGTAGCTGCTTTTTCTGACCTGGGCTTTTGGCAAGAGATGGCCAGGTGGTCCCGCTCCCCAGATGCCCCCGGCACAATGCAGAAGGTCCCACAGCAACCCACACTCATCCTCCCCACGCCCCTCTGTCCGTGCCACAGACCATGAAATGAGAAGTCACACTTACCCCTTGGCTGTCGCTGACAGAAAATTCAACCGTGAATTCTGACTTAGTCTGAAAGGGAAGGAGAAGAAAAACATATAATTAAAGATACTGTAGTGTTTATCTGCAGATGGCAGGCTTGGGACTTTTAGCCAATATTATTACATGCAAAATGCTTTCAGGACCTTCAAGAAGAGAAGGGGCGTTTCAGTGCAATTACCTACGTTGGGTATAAAATGCTGAGAAATATTAATGCCAGCGGGGCTCCAGTGTATTTCACAGGCATGGAGAGCCACTCTGCCCTGGGTCAGGAGGATGCAGGGACTAAGGAACCAACTCCCCGACTAGCAGCCGAGCACTTTAAACAGACAACTAGACTAAAGTAGATGAGAGGACCCTGCTGTTTAACCTTCTGTGGCATGCCAGCAAGCCCCAGCCTTCTTCGCACACATACCCAGTGCCCAACACTGCAGGCTGACTGCTTGTAGCAGCGAGAGGGAATAAGTGCAAGGCAGAGAAAAACAGTTTTCCACCCACAGTGTACTGTGACCTGGCACCATCTCTGACTGCAAGATACGGGGACAATGCAAAAAGAGGAGAAAGTCTAAAGAAAAGCCTGTGTAATTAGGTTTTGTTTAAGATGACAATACAACACAGTCTCGCTAAGGACGTCTAAATCTTGCTGCTGCTTTCCCAACTTACCTGCCATGTAGCAGTTCTTGGAATATCACATAGCTGAGAACACTGGGATAAGGCCAGGGTCTGTAGTAAGAACTGGCTGAAATCCCATAAGCCCATTCAAAAAACCACCTGTGCTCCTTATTGCTCTCTGCTCCTTATTGCTTTAAATTAACAACTTGGTCTTAAATGGCAATATATTAAAGCCACTGGTGCTGGAGCAAGGGATAAATGGGGAAGAGGGGATTATTTTGGTGTCAGGGCAGGAGGATATTGCTAGTGGAGGCAGACCTTCTCTTCCTGACCTTTCTTTTCCACCAGTGATTGTTTCACTCACATTTTACCAAGGAATCTCACAGGGATGGACAGCAGGACTTTGACCACCACACCTATCTGGTACCTGGGCACTGTCTGGTGTTTTGGTTCTCCCAGTCCCAGCAATCCAGCCTCTTCCAGCCTCCCTTCCCAGCCCCAGTGCCCCTACCCTGCCTGAGCTGCTTCAGTGCAGCAACTTGATGCTTCCAAAGCATTGTGCAGGAAAGGCTGGAAAGCAAGTTTGAAATGGCTCTCTGTGCCGCAGATTTGGTCGATTTATTCCTAATAATATAGGCTCAGGGACAGGCAGCAGCCACTGGTGCCCAGACCAGGAGCTCAGCTTGTACCAGGGTAGCAGTTTGTCTTGGAGAAGGGTTTGGGGAACAGCTTACCAGAGTGTGTACCTCTTCTGCCCCCACATCTGCCCCCTTCCCAAGCCCCTCATCCAAACAGCTGGAGAATTCAACCTGAGAAAATCTTACCTAGTTCCTGCCTCAGGGCAATGCCTGCAGGCAGAACAAAGAGCTCAAATACCAATGGAGAGGAGAGCCTCTGCTTCTAGTGACATCCCACCCTGCTGCATCAGCGTCTTCACCCCCAGTTCCCCCCTACCCATCGGTGCCTCGGTGCCATCACAAGGGACAAAGCAGTAGGGAAGAGAGGAAAAAAAAGGAGAGAAGAAACAACCTGTTGAACATTTAATTTTTAAAACCTGATAAAATTATCAGAGAAAGCTGCCACATGCTAATTTCTGTCTCTAGCCTTCATATTAGCACATACATTTTTAGACTCAGGGTTTGTCTTTTTTTTTTTAAAACCCGTTTTCCTTCTAATCTTTGTGGGAGTGAAAAATCTTTTAAAAATTGTTTTGCCTCTATACATTCGCTCCTTCCTCTTTCTCTATTTTCCCTTTTCCTGCATCGTTTACCTTATTATGACTCCCTCTCCCTTTTCAAGTCTCTTTTTCTCCTCCATTGTACAAGAATTGATCTCTTGCTTTTCTTTCCCCACCACTTTTCTTGTATAGCTTTCTCTCCCCTGACTTTTTGATCACATGCATCCAGGCCAATGTTCTCTGCTCCCAGCATGCTGTCCACCTCCATCCCTTCCCTCCCATGTCATCCTGCTTCCTCCACCACAAATTGTCATTTACACCTTTCTCTTATCTCTACCAAGCTACACACGTCTGTCTTTACCCTCTTCCACGTATTGCTGACTTTGAGCCCCTGGTGTCAGCTGATGGGTGCAAGGTTCAGCCTGGCTATGCTTGTAAGCTCTGCTCAGCTCCTTCCCTTCCCACCCTCCACCAAAAGCCACCTGAATATATTGATCACCCTCCTTGGCTTAAGGCTGTTATCATAAGTATTGGGAAGTGGTAGGCATTTGAATAAGAGAAGATTTATGACTCATGGCAGCAGCTGTTGGCACAGGGAGGTGGAGGGGAGAGGGGTGAAGAAAAACACTTTATTTTTCCAGAGTCTTGCTCTTAAAGCTGTGAAATTGGGTTTGCCTTCGCTCAGCCTGAGCAGCATCCACTGCCCTGCTCCTCCGCATCCCCACATCTGGCTGGCTCCAAGCCGGACTGCCAGCGTCTGAGGTGCGTTAATGAGTTTTATCTACACAGCTCTGCCGCTGGCAAGAGTAGTACTAAACACAGGCAACAGGAGCACAGGGAAATTAAGGACATTGCCCAAGCTGTATAGTATTTTCCTGGTCTTACCAAGCTCCTGTGCTATCCCTTCCTCCTCGCTCCAAGAATGCAGCAAGGGCCAGGACTGTTGTAAAACAGGTACCTGGATGGGATACCCTGCCTTTGTGCACCAAAACTACCATTGAAAATAGCAGGGTGTGAAACAGCTTCAAGGCAAGAATTTTGCCCAATTTAGCACCCAGAAGCTTGAATCCACAAGATGATGAAAAGTCATTATGAGATTGAATGAGCAGGGATATCTCACATCTCTTCACACATTGTTTTAAAGGGTAAAATATTTAATTGGAATATAGGTTTAAAGAGGGAGCCTGTAAATTTCTCTGAATGTATGAGCATCCCGCTCTGTGGTAGGTCATCTCCATTTATTATTTCCTTTACTATTGAACTCACAGATATTATTCTGGGATCCAGGAAAACCAACAAGCCAGATCAAACCAGAGCACCCTGCTTATTCCCTCTCCCCACAGTATGAGTGTGGCTAGGGACAGACCCTGACAGGGACACAGACATCTGGATTCCCAGCTTCATAGGGGAACAACACCCAGGCTGCATCTCAGCTGCCACAAAAGGTGGAGAGCCACCATTTATCCCAGCAGAGTCTTTTATTCCCCTCCCCTTAGCAGAGGACGCTCTCAGCAGAAAGTAGCATCACCTCTCTGTCCAAGGGCTGTCTGAGCCAGACAACACCAGTCATGCTCTCCACTGCAAAGAACCGGCTCGCCTCCTCCCCGACCACGCCAAAGACCAGCGGGTCATTGTCCAGGTCCCGGGCCAGCAGCTGAGTCACTGAGGAACCTGGGAGAGATGGAGAGAAAAAAAATCATGAGGAAAATGGGACAGAGGGGAAGAAATACTGAAAATATTCAGTTCTATCTGTCTTCCTCCCTTAAATCATCCCCAAACTATTTTCCCATGGTGCTACAACACCTCAAAACATTTATACAGCAGCAAGGGGAGTCAAGCTGTGCGTGGTCCTACTGTTCTCTCTAGCACAGATAAGTTGTACTACAGCTCCTCTCCTCCCTCACCCTTACCAAAAAGAGAGTCACATTAGCTCAGCAGAAGCACGGCCATCTCAGGCACTAGAGACAGCAGCGGAACCCATGCCTCTTCTGGGTAAGCACCTACCAGCCTCCGTCATGTTCTCCCCTGCTGAGGGGCACCACCAGCAGGTACAGCAACATTTCCAGGTTAAAAGCAAACATCCCAAGGCCAAGAGCATGGATGTGATGCCCACAGGGCCTGGAGCCAGACACAGACCTGGGGTTTGTTTTTAAACATTGGACCTGCAGCAAGTGCTGGTCTCTTTGACATAGGTGGAGCCCACACACTCAGAGACCATGAAAGATGCTGGGATAAATCCATCACTCCCTTCTGCCAAATCATGTTTGAAACCATCTTCTGCAGCATCCTGAATACCCCAGCCAACAGGGGCCTTGCTCAGCCATCCTCATGGGCATGCAGTTGCAAGTATCTCTTCCTGACTGCTCCCAAGAGGCAACCCGGACCCTCATAGATTCATAAATAGAATCATAGAATGGTTTAGGTGGGAAGGGACCTTTAGAGGTCATCTAGTCCAACCTCCCTGCAGTGAGCAGGGACATCTTCAACTAGAGCAGGTTGCTCAGAACCCTGTCCAACCTGACCTTAAATGTTTCCAGGGATGGGGCATCGACCACCTCTCTGGGCAACCTGTATCAGTGTCTCACCACCCTCAGTGTAAAAAATTTTTTCCTTATATCCAGTCTAAATCTACCCTCCTTTAGTTTAAAACCATTACCCTTTGTCCTGTCACAACAGGCCTCGCTAAAGAGATCGTCCCCATCTCTCCTATAGTCCCCCTTTAAGTAGTGGAAGGCTGCAATAAGGTCTCCCCACAGCTTTCTCTTCTCCAGGCTAAACAACCCCAACTCTCTCAGCCTGTTTTCACAGGAGAGGTGCTCCAGCCCTCAGATCATCTTCATGGCCCTCCTCTGGACCTGCTCCAACAGGTCAATGTCCTTTCCGTGTTGGGGGCTCCAGAGCTGGATGCAGTACCCTCTGCAGTTGCTGCATGGGAGCCATGTGTCCTGTTTGCGATCTTCATGCTGCTCCCACAGCAGCATGACTTCTACTGCTCTGAAAGCAAGGCACGGCCGCCACCCTTGAAGCCCCATTTCAGCCCCATAAGAATCTCCTCAGATCATTTTGGGCCTCTCCATGGCACCTCCAAGCACAAAGTCTGGTGTGGCAGATCAACCATGGCTGGCTACCTGTTGCCCACCCAGCCACCCTCAGTCTCCTCCTCAGCAGAATAGGGGAGAAGATAGGAGGAAAAAAGCTGGTGGGTGGAGTAAGGACAGGAGATCCCCTTGGCCACCTGGCCCCAAGGATGAGGGGGATGGACAACCTCTACGTGAGCTGTCTTTGGCAGTATGAGCACAGCCTACAACTCCAAATCGTCTGGCCAAAGAGAATGATGCCAAAATTTCATCCATCTGAGAAAGAGAGGTAAGCTCTGGCAGACCAGAGGGCAAATGGGGCGGCACAGCTCGGCAAGCAGAGCAACCCGGACAATTACCAACCACTTGGCCTGACATCAATCACAGCGGAAATAATGGAAAAAGCTGATATGACATTCCATTAATAAAGAATTAAACGATAGGAACATAATTAATGCCAGTCAACACTATTTTATGGAAAATAGGCCTTGTCAAACAAACCTGATTTTATTCTTTGATGAGATTACAATTTTGGCAGATAAAGGTAACTGCAGAGAAATAATAGACTTCTGTAAGGCATTTGACTTAACACTACGTGACTTTCTGATTAAAAATTTAGTGCTGAAAGACATCGATGAAGTGCACTCGTGCAAGGACACAGGTGCCTGGCAGGTCCTAAGGCCACCAACCGCAGCCGGGGGGACATCCTAGAATAATAGAATCACTAAGGTTGGAAAAGACCTCTAGGATCATCACATCCAACCATCAACCCAACACCATCAGGCCTCTCCTAAATCATGTCCCGAAGTTAACACCAGTTAAGATGATGATGAGGGACTGATGGTGAAGCACATGCTCTGGATCATAGAAGCATAGAATCATTTAGGTTGCAAGAGACCTTTAAGATCATCAAGTCCAACCATTAACCAAACACTGCCAAGACCACCGCTAAACCACATCCCTAAACACCACATCTACATGTCTTTTAAATACCTCCAGGGACAATGACTCAACTCCTTCCCTGGGCAGCCTGGTCCAGTGCTTCACAACCCTTTCAGTGAAAAAAATTTTCCTAACATCCAATCTAAACCTCCCCTGACGCAGCTTGAGGCCATTTCCTCTCATCCTATCACTTGTTACTTGGCAGAAGAGACCAACACCCACCTCGCTACAACCTCCCTTCAGGTAGTTGCAGAGCATGATAAGGTCTCCCCTCAGCCTCCTCTTCTCCAGGCTAAACACCCCCAGCTCCCTCAGCCGCTCCCCATCACGCTTGTTCTCCAGACCCTTCACCAGCTCCGCTGCCCTTCTCTGGACACACTCCAGCACGTCAATGTCCTTCTTGTCCTGAGGGGCCCAAAACTGAACACAGCATTCAAGGTGCGGCCTCACCAGTGCCGAGTACAGGGGCACCATCACTGCCCTGCTCCTGCTGGCCACACTGTTCCTGATACAAGCCAGGATGCTGTTGGCCTTCTTGGCCACCTGGGCACACTGCTGGCTCATGTTCAGCCGGCTGTTGACCAGCACCCCCAGGTCCTTCTCTGCGGGGCAGCTTTCCAGCCCCTCTTCCCCAAGCCTGTAGCACTGCATGGGGTTGTTGTGACCCACGTGCAGGACCCGGCACTTGGCCTTGTTAAACCTCATACAACTGGCCTCGGCCCATCAGTCCAGCCTGCCCAGGTCCCTCTGCAGAGCCTTCCTTACCTCAAGCAGATCAACACTCCTGCCCAACTTGGTGTCATCTGCAAACTCACTGCAAACTCAGTCCCCTCATACAAATCACTGATAAAGATATTAAACAGAACTGGCTCCAGTGCTGAGCCCTGGGGAGCACCACTTGTGACCAGCTGCCAACTGGGTTTAGCTGCATTCACCACAACTCTTTGGGCTCAGCCATCCAGTCAGTTTTTTACCCGGCGAAGAGTACACACACATCTGTGCCATCAGCCCCCAGCTTCTGCAGGAGAATGCTGTGGGAGACTGTGTCAAAGGCTTTATTAAAGTCCCAGTAGATAACATCCACAGCCTTTCCCTCATCCACTAGGATGATCTACTATCACTCGGATGATCTACTGTCATTACATAAAATTGCTGTCCATAAAAACTCCGGTGACAGCGTGGCAAATAACGGGGAGGATCAAACAGCCAGGTGAACTACTTGGTAATTTGGGCTTGTCTGGTAAAAAAAAAAAAAATCTGTCTTCACAATCATGCTCCAAATGCCCCTTGAAAAAAGCTGGTGGACCACAGCTGCAGAGAAGGGCATCCCAAAACCAGCCATTCTGGCAGGCCTGGGGGCCCAAGCACACAAGGAGCTCTTTCCATGTCCTGACCGGCAGAGCCACGGTGTAACCTAGGCACGTGGAAGAGCGACTTTTGGATATATAGCTCGTTCTACCAAGAGTGCAGTTCTGCAAGCTGCTTAGCTGACCACGTCATCTTCAGGACTGGACGCAAGAGGATGCCACAAACATTCAAGAGCTAGCAAAAATACTTTACACTTAACAAGGACTTTAAAAGCTTGAACTGCTTCATTTATGACAAAGAGCAAGGTGACTCAGGCCCTCTCAAGCACATCCATGAAGAGGACAAAATGTAAGACTTAGGATGACTATTCCAGAGCAAGAAACCACAGCAAGACTCAGTGCCCAAACCTAGACAATATTCTATTAGAGGAAGGAATATCAGTTGTTTTAAAGAGAACAACTACAATTGACCACCAGGGAACAAAATTCCTTCCACCAACACAGGTGCAAGCAAGTGACAGGTCACAAAGACATTTTGGACAAAGACCTGAAAAAACAAGCTTATCCAAACCACTGCAATCAGCTGGTTCATCTGCAATGTTCCTGTCTCTTCAGTGAAGCCAACACTGGAGATATGAAGTGACCCTACACTTTCTCAAACCTTGGAGCCTTGATATGAAACAAGCTACTAGTTCGGGTTTATTTTGGAGGACATCTGAAGCCACCCATAGCAAAGGTTTCTTTGCCCCAGGAAATGAGCAAGACTGTGACTGTCCCCATGGCAGTGAAAGCCAGTAACTAGGACAAGATAAATCCAGGGTCATACCTCTCTGTTCTGCCAAATTTAATGGGAGAAACACACTTTCCCCTTTTACATCTCATTCAAAAACTAGATCAACAGGGTATCTGCAGTTCCCTGGGGAACTGCAAATACTTCAAACTCTAAAAGGTCTTGGTCGCATCTCAGTGGAAGGGAAACAATCTTAAAAATCCTGCTGAATAGGAAAACCACATCCCACCGTGTTCTAATCATAGTGGCATTCATGGTTTGTGTGCTGCAAACCCACTTGCACACACACACACACAAATCAGCCAGCAAACAAATATTTAACTCTTCTCTGTCTCTTTGCATTACAGCTGCCTCCCACTGTCAGGGAATTTAGTTCTTAAATTCAGGATAACTTGGAGAACAAGGCAAGGCATTTCTGGGCAGAGCGCATCATCCCACCCACATTTCTCACTCCTGCCAGTCTGCAGACATGCGAAGTTAGTTCCCTGAGAAACAGCACACTGGGCTAGACTGCTCTCTGGTCCAGCCATACCAAAATCAAGGACATGTAAAGAAAGGAAAGAGAACATTCAGCATCTATACCCTACTCAACTTTTCTTTCTTTTTATTCGTTAGAAAAAGGAAACTTCATTAGGACATAAATAGGGCAACTCAGAACATTAAAGTGTAAGTTGCATGTTGTTTTCCCACATCACAGGAAAATACCATCTTAAACAAACCCTCACAAGTGAGGCACCAAAAATTAAGAGCTACTTTACCCATTCCCTTACCTGTCCATCAGCCAGTAATCACCATCCTAACTTAAGAGCACCTCCCAATTCATTATAGGAAAAAAAATGCATAAAGTACAGATCAAAATAACAAATTAAATAGACGATAATGAAAAACAGCTACCTGAAATAAGACATGAGACTTCACAATCACTTTATCATTTGTTATTCTGATTTTTGCAAGCTTTTCACCGGGAGAATGTTAAGTTTAGGCATATGGTGTAAACCAGGCATGCAGGATGCAGTGAGAGATGACCACAGTGGAGCACGCTGGGCTCCTTCACCACTTTCACCACCATGGCAAAAGTTTCTGTGAGCTACCTTCCACCAATTCCTTTAGCACTAATTTATTTTATTCTAATTCTCCCCCCATATCTTTGTACCCCCTCTCAATTTACTGCACCAAGGGAGGAGGAGCAGACTAGCTGGATAGTACAATGCTATCACACACAGCTGGAGCATCTGGGCCACAGTCACCATTCAACAGACCACAAGAAATCCCATTTTCCAGGATGATCACAGGGAAGGTGCTGTTCTCCCACCAATAGGTGAAGCTGGACCAAGGCAAGCACCTGACCGGACGATACTCTGCTCTGCAGCTGGACTCCACCCTCTCTTTCATGGAAGCAACACGAGAATTACCAAAGGATTGCAAAAGCAGCACTAGCACCTTCACTTAAGGGTGCCTATATCACTGGGAAATCATCAAAAAGAAGAGGGTCCCACTTGGACAGGGTGTGCAGAGCCCTGGGAGCTCCACATCTGTCAGAAATCCCTCTCAGGGCACTTGCAAAGAAAAATAACATGCTCCAGCTCTCCCTGGGCCACACTGAGTATGTTGTTTGAGCTGCCACAAGCCCAAGTACTGACCTGGCTCCAGCAAGGGCTGGGGAAACAGGGACAAATTATCCTTCTGCAGTGCAAAGTTATAGGGTTCATTTGTTTCCCCTCAGGAATCAGACAGGGCAGTTAAGTGTCTTGATTCCACCAGATAATCACAATTTATCTTGTCTCCTTTTGCTTCCTTTCTCTCAATCACGGCTACTTCTCCCTCTCTCACACATACACAGATTTTCTTCTTTCTCCAAGTCTTGAACTTTGATTGACCTCGGGAGCTTTTTTTTTTTGGTGGTGTTGTTGCCTCTTGTTTTGTTCCTTCTAGGATTTTATTAAATTTTTTTAGGTTTGGCTGCTTTATGGGGCATACTTTTTTTCCTGTCATATAGGAACTCTTGTCTCAGCATCTTGCTTTCAGCTGTAAACCTGTATATTTTTCTTGCCCTTCCATTTTGCCACAGAGAAAAGTAGGCAAAGTGGCTGGGTCCTCCTCATTCCTCTTGATTGGTTTTGCTTTGAAGAGTGGGATGAGAAAGGAGAAAACTCTCCAGGAGCATTCCAGAGCTCCTGGAGAGTTTTGGAAGCGCTGAGCCCCAGGGCCAGGGAAAGAGCTGGAGGATGAAGAAGCTGCCAGACCAAGACTCTGATACGGTTTGCACAGTAATGGGTTGGGGTGGGATGGAGGGCAGGATCCAACAGAAGAGACAGGTTTCTAATTAGTTGCTTAATAAGATGCTATCGTAAAAGGTCTGATCCATACCCAAGTGGAGTTAATCTCTCTGATGACTGAGCTGGCTTTTGGCCTCAAGACTTCAGGCATCAGCTACACTTTAATATTAAAAGCATTTTAATCCCTGCTTTTGAAAGCCAGTGCCTGTTTCTCCTCTCTTTGGCTCGTTTCTCACCCCTCCCAAACTTTGGATCGTATCTGTGGGCACAGTCACCATGCAGTTTCCTGGCTCTCCGTCTTCTGCTACCACTACTGAGAGGGGTCCAAAGCCTCCCAGCACCACGGGCACTCAGTGTATAGGCAAGGGGTTTTGCAGAATAAAGAGCCAGACATTTCTAAGCAGCAGCAGCAAACGGATCAGAGGTACCAGGCACACTGGGGAGGGAAGCAGCAGGGAGACAGCCCTTATGCTAAGAGCAGTGCCTGTGGTCCTCGACCAAGGTCACTAGCTGGCACAGACAACCCTCAGTTGCTATTCAACTTCTCAAACCAGCACAAATTTATTTACATCAAAAAATCATTTTAGCATCCACACCCTGCAGCAAGGAGTCCCCTTATGTGAAAGCCGCCACCGTGCTTTTGCTCCGAAGTAGCTGCCACCAGATTTTCTTGGCTCCCCCTCCTTCCTTTCTTCCTTGGAAGGGAGATGGGACAATCGCATCCCATTCCCTTCTCCCACAGTCACTCCTGATGTTAGCTGCTAGCCACCAGCCCTGCCTTCCTGCCCCAGTCACCCCAGCACAGGCATCTCCAATTAGCCCAGTTCTTCACAGCAGGCTGGTCTCTGATGCACTTGGTGTCAGGATTTGATGGATCTGATCTTGAAATTCAAACCCTGTTGTTCTCATTTTTCACCTGCTCCCTTTTCTTTGCCTGTAATTCATTTTGTCTTTCACCTTTCAGAAAAAAAATAAACAAAGAAAAAAGTCCTTCCGTGATGTTTTCCCAAAGATTTTTTTAAAAAGAAAAGATGAAATGCTAATATTTCTGTGCTGCTGAGCAATCCTACACTATGCCACCTCTGAGCAATTGAGGGAGAGAAAGGACCGTGACTCCCTAGCAAGGAAAATTAAGTAAAGTCTAGTTTCAAGCAGGAGGCCACAGTAAGTGAGAGCTGCTCCCATGTTTGGGATGAGGCTTCATTACTTTCTCAGAGAAGATAAACCCCGAGCCGGGGACAGAACACACACAGGAGACCCCACCTGATGCAAAGTGGGGGATGCGAGTGTGGGCACAGTGTGGGGGTCTAGGAGGGCAACAAAAGCACACTTGGGCTCAGAAAATCTCTTGCAGGCACCAGGGTCTCTCCAACTTCCTTCCTGCTTTCCTCCCAGTTGGTCCCAGCCTCCTGAAAGAGTTTCCCTGTCCATGCAATGGATGGCCATAGATTATGCAGAAGATGTGGGCTCCCACAGCCCAACCACCACATGCTCCAGATTGCTACTGCAGGGAAAACCTTACTCCTTGCAGCTGGAGCACACCCTGGGAGAACAATATTAGCAAAACTCATACCATGCAAGCTCTCTGAGATTAACCACTGGCAAACATCATTCAGATGTGTTCAAGGATACCTAAAAGCAACACCATAGGTACAAGGGCAACCCACTCATCCATCCCTGAGCCTTTCTCCAAAAGCAGGTGGCTGCCAGCTCATTTCATAAACACAAACTCAACAGATACTCTCTGGCCGCCTCCTCAGAAAGGGCTCAACCACTTCAGCCAAAACTTTCCAGAACGACTCAAAGAAAGTTTCCACTCCTACAATTCAAGTGGAGCTTAGCATTACACAATTCTCTTTCCAGGTGCTAATGGGAAGCATCAGCTTACCCGATCAACAAGGCTGCCTCCACTCCGATTGCTGTGCTGCAGAGTGAGTGAAAAAGGACCGGGAGATACCAGCACCTTTTAAAAAGGGTCTCATAATAAATAAGGGAGAAAAGAGCAGTTTCTGCCATCAGAAAAACAGGAGGTCTTTGCCAGTTATGGGGGGAAAAGCCCAGGACAAGCTGGGCCAGGAACCATGTGCACTACTGCCATCACCCATCACATACGGGAGAGAAAGGAGCCAAACACAGAGGTGACAGAGAAGAGTGAAAACAAATCTGTGCAGTCAAAACCATTTCTGAGGGAGTTTATCAAGCTGGGAAGTGAAAGGCACAGCAGAGTTTTTCCTAGTTCCTCAGACGCTCAAAGCCAGAGCTGGAGACAAAGCCTGTAATTTCTCTACTGCATTTAGTTATTTTAAGAGGGGAGTCAGTGTCGAGACGGAATCCATAAGCAGACCTGACAGCCGGCGGTAAACCTCAGAAAGAGGCATTGACTGCCTTCGTTTCCCCCAGCTCTCATAGAGATGTTTAAAAGGGCGTTTAAAGCTGTTTAAAAGGAAGAGTGCAGCAGTGGGTAAGGAAGACCCAAGCATTCACACCAAGAGAGCCATAATGGAGGGCTTTTTTGGTTTACTTTGCTATTTACCAAGCACTTCAGTTAACTTTACAAGAGAAATGAGAGGGGGAAAAAAAACCAAAAACCAATAGTATATTGAACTGTCTTGACATTATAATTAAACAGAATACCTGAGGCTCTCCTGGTAGATGCTGTGCACACAGTCACTGGGATGCTGGCACGCACACGGGCAGAGAAGTGGCATCCTTCCAATTAAAGTCAACACCTATATCAACACGGTTAAGACAGAGCAATTTCCCTCCATCAACATTCAAACAGGTCTTACAGCAACGCAGATATTGAGCAAGCTCTCCGAAACCAGTTTAAAACTTATGTCTTCATGCCAGTGCTGTGTCTTTGCAATGGGTAGAGGTCACAGCTTTTGCTCACTCACCAGCACCTCCTTGGCTTGGAGACAGTGGTTTATTAATCAAAACTCTCCAACCAGGCTGGCATATTACTGCCAAAATCACCAATACATCTTAGTATCACTGTGGCATCTCCAGATCTGTCTGGAAAAGAGGGATTAAAAATGCAGGGGTTTGCCCAGGGATGAGCAAACAGCAGCAGGCTCAGGCAGTGCCTGCCTCTCCTTTCTCCCTGCCTGCTCAGGGATCCAGCGATTCCTGCCCTCCGGTTCACTGCAAAACCCACAGCCCGTCCCCTGGGACAAGGGAGAACATTGATAGTTTGTAAAAACTGAAAGGACTTTTGTTTCCTTTTGTTTGGGAAGGAATAGGCTGTATCAGCATGAAAGTGAAGTAAATACAATTGCATCAAAAAAAACCCAGGAGAATAAAATAAGAAAAGAAACACTTGTAAAAGAGGGTTCTGGACCTGTTCAGATATTCCTGGTGTGAAAAGGGTTCCCACACTTAAAAAGCCCTCTTAAAAATAATTTCTTCTCCACACTGCCTGGGAGCCTCATAATTACCAACAATGATCACAGACCCATTCATTTCATCCTAAAATTAATATATCCTGTTCGGAATGATATCGCATTAATTTATCACAAGATTTATGAAACTTGTACTTTTTTCTAATGAGATTTATGCAAATTCTGCTCCATCCATTGTTTGCACCATAAAAAAGTTCTCTCACAGAAGCTGCTCTGTCAAAAAGTCTCATTCTCTTTTATTGATATCTGTCCTTCCCTCTTCACCCCCGCAACAGGAGGGGAAAGGAGAGGAGCTGGTTCCAGCCAGGGTGCGATCTGTTCCCAAGCAGAGCCCAGAGCACAAGCGAGGAGAGCAGCCCCGTCACAAGGATGAGGTCTGCACGTGAGCCAACCATTCAAGGCACTTAGTTTTAAACTAATTTTAAAGGAAATTAAATGGTGGTTTGCTCACACCTTTGTCTGAGAAGGGTCAGAGAACAAGAGGAGCAGCGGGGAACTGTCAAATTAAAGTATTTTGACTTTGCAGGGTGGAAAGTCCATGCTTGGTAAACTGACAGAATAAATACAAAAGGGAGAGCAGGAGGGAATAAACACCAAGAGAAGCATAATCACTGAGCATCGTGAGGTTATAAAGGGGGAAATTACATGAGATTAACTTAGTATTTTGCAGCAGAGCTGTAAATTGAAGGCAGGAATGCACAAGATGACCCGTCAGCCCAGGAAAGCACTCGGGGTAGTGCCTTACAAAGCCTGAGGTTTCCTGAAGATGAGGACAGTTCTCTGGGGCATAGGCAAGGTAATACAAAGCAGGCAAGACCATTTACAATTCAAACATGGCAGGAATATTACTTTCATTTCCAAGCACTGCCAATTGGAAATCAGATAGAGATATTCATCAATACCCACACAACTTAGCCTAGGAGGCTGGGGAAGGGGATTCTTGAAAAACTCTAAATATTAGATGCAGCTTTGCTCCTTGGAGCTGCCCTCATGTGACTAACTATTCCCGAGAGATACATGTACAGGGGTGGGTGAAGGCAGGATGAACTGCAAAAGCAAAGGAAAACATAAATCTGGGGTTAGCAGAAACTTCCCAGCAGTGAAATCTACTGAAGTGTTAAATAATGGCAAAAAGCCCCGACATCGCCTGAGGGCTTTTAAAAATAGCCTGGAAAAGATACTACAAAACCAAACCTGGAATATCCCCAGAAGTACTGACTAGATGAGGGCCAAACCCCAATTTTAGCAGCTCTGGGGAGTGGGTAAGAGCGCGCTCCCCACCTGTGAAGGCAAACCCAATCCTTCTGCATAGCCATGCTGCCAAATATCTCCATGAGCACTGCTCCACGCCGCCTCATGCCTGTCCCCGAAACACCCTGAACACTCTGTACAAACCCACAAAGTCTCTCCTCAAGGAAATTCTAGCTAATACAGTCTTGATTAACATTTCTAGCACAAACTTTAAACCCTAAATCCATAGAATATCCTTTTCTAATTAATTTTTGAAACAAGAAGCAGCCCAGAAAGAATAAGGAATATTCCTTATTGTTCTTTTTTTCCTTCCTACCTTCTCCTGACCTCCCCACCTCCCTCCAAAAAGAAGAGAGTTCATTTTTTAACTAATTAAACACTCACAGGTCAAAGGAAATTCTGTCACAGGTACTAGCATGGAGGGAAACACCACCCAGTTCTCTGCAGGAATATCACAGCTCAGCAACAGGCAGAAAAGCAAGATCCTCAGTGATGGTGAGACCTTCACCCTCATCCTGGTTTCCTACCAGTGCCTGGGCACTGGGCAAGCTCCAAGACAGAGCTGGGGACCACCAGCGGGGACTCAGGACACCCGGTCACTGGCGAAATATTTAACTGAGTCTACTTGGTGTTGGGAAGGGGTGTTCACCACTAAACCTGCCCTTACTCTCACACTTCCCTACCTTATCAGAAGGGCCCGATGCACACACATCCATCTGTACCAATCTCACTTATGCAGGCTGCAGCACCCCCTTCCCCAAATGCTATTTTTGAAGGCAACTTTTTGAGGTACCAACACCTACCTTGATGGCTGGCTTCTAGAAGACCACACTTTTCTGAAGCATGGATATGCACGTAGGTGGGATGCCCGGTTAATTCACTGACCCACCCACCAGAGGCTGCACAAGTACTTTCATAGTCAGCAATTACCATGACCATCCTCTTCCCAAGAACTCAGGAGCCTCCACAGCAAGTTACAGCCCAATGTGGGAGAAGGATTTGCACCACAAAAAACACAGCGTTCACAAAAGCTTCATAAAAATAATAGCTGAACTATGGAAAACTGAGTGTCCCTCCTTAGGGTCACAAACCTTTTTCTTTAAAAGGCATGGTTGCTGGCTGTTCCATCAACATGAACTAGCCAACCAGCACAAGCAGGGAGCAGGACATCCCAGCTTTCTTGGAACAGGTAAGGGTCCTCATGGACACAGTGAGGAAAGCTTCTTCTCAGGAGGTTTACTGACTACGTGCAGAGATAGGGTTTTGGGAAAACTCCTCCCAAGCAACCACTCCAATGTTTCTTGGGCGAAATTCTAAATTAATATGGATCTTGAGGTCAGAACCACATGGCTGGGAGCTTTCTGTAGTGACTGATGTTAGTGTAGAGTCACCATGCTTCCAGAAACAAGAATTATTCCAAGTGACCAAACAAGTCGTACAAACAAGTGCAGAGACTAAATCCACAGCACCACAGGGCTGGGGTCAGTGCCATTTGGGGAGACAAAGGGCAGAGGACTCATTTTCTAAACAGAGCCAGGCAAGCTTGCATTTTGACTGCCAGCTGGCAAGAACAGAGATAAGAGACTCCTGATCCTGCCAGAGAAACCATGACACCATGCAAAGAGCTTCACAGGTCAGAAGAAACCACTTCAGCAGGTGACCTGTTGCAGCTGCCCTTTTTGACTACTATGAGGTTTCTTGTCAGCTAAAACCAAGCAGCCACAGGGATGCTGAGCACCCATATTTTCAGAGGCATCTTTCATTCAGGCATAAAGACTGGGTAACCAGCTGAAGCAAGCCATGCACTCTCACTAGGAAAGATTAGACAAGGCTTACCTAGGAGATAACCAAGCCAAAACATGCCACCAAGGCATTCAAGATGTTGCCACCCCTCCCAGAAAGGGAGGCCCAGAGCAGGTAGAAGACAGAGTTACCATATGTCCAGAGAGTACCAAGCAGCTCCAACGGGTGGGACAGTAGTGAGGACTGAAACCAAGTCCTAGCAACAAGGATTAATTTCTACTTAGTGGGTGCAACTAACAGGAGCTCCACTGAGATCATTCAGATGGGGGTCACCTCTCCTTAACTTGGAAAAACAGGGGTACAATCCCACTGCAATCTCCCACTCAGTGCAAAGCAGGAGGGCAGAGGAGACTAGAAGATGCAGCTGACCCAGCATCCTTGAATTCATTGCTTCTCTTTGGCCATACCAGGCTTTCTAGGAACACACCAGGGCAAACAAGAAAAGCAGGACCCCAAAAGTCTAGTTAATGAGGTGCTTTGCTACTTGGTGTAAATAAATGATTTATGAGTAAGATGACACACACAGTAGTTTGCATCTTACCCAGACAAGGTAACATAACTTTGTGTTAATTAGAAAAGAGAGGCTGTTCTGCAATTAATGAGGTCAGAGATAAAGCTCGTTAGATTGCACTGCCTATGGACTAGGTCCCAGGACTGTCCTGGCATTGAGCAGGATTGCAAGACACCCATACGGTGTAAGATAAGACACCCCCAGGACACTAAGGCAACGACACCAACAGTGCTAACAGGGAAGTTATGTGAATATCAGTGCTAAACAGCTCCATTGATGGCGCATCGGTACGCCACCAGCTGTGCTCCAGTAACAGGGATGAGACAGAGCATAAAATGCCACCTCTGAAATAGTGCTGCCTGAGAGCCACTTCCTCCACCAGCAACCCTGTCAAGCTGAGGAGCTGATCAATATGAATGGGGAAAAGAAAAAACCCTGTCAGCAAATTTTACTTGCGCAAGTGAGGTTTGAGCAGGATTCATTCATGTCTTGTTTGAAATCTCATCTGTGCCTCACAAAAGATGAAACATCCCCGAGGCTCTCAGTCTCACAAGGAATACAAAACCTTTAGTGCTACAGCTTGCCTGTGGCCCAGCTGCTCCGCTCTCTGAATGGTTCAGGGGAACAAATAAATATAGCCATCCTCAGCCCAAATATTGCAGGATGTTTTGCTCCAGCACAAGTGTGCTTTGGTATGTGCGTCAAAGTCCCACTGACTGGCCAAAGCCAGAAGGAAATGGTACCAGCAGTCAGATTTTTGTCTGCAGACTTCAGATCAGTAAGCAAATTGGCCTTGGACTGTCACCGTAATTCTCTGAGGTTTCAAAACATGGGCTGGGTGATAGATTCTGCCTGGTTATAATGAAGATGCAATGAACTCCCTTCTTGATTTATCTCTCTGGTGTTGAGTTAGCACCTCTTGATCTCCACGATATGGCTGCAGTAAAGGCAAGACTCACAGAAATGGGCCAGAAATTTGAAGCCCAAGGCGGCCAGTTTTGGAAAGGTTACACTTCCTGCTCTTCTTATCCCCTGAAAAGCAAACAAAACCCTTAAGAGAACCAAGAGGAACAACCAAGCACTTGGAAGACTCTCCACAAAGGTGACAGCCTGGGGAAATACAACATGTGCAACTCATCAACTGCTGCGTCCACCAGTCCTGGCCTTTAAACTGGACAATCCAACCCCTTGGGGCTGGCAAACAACTGCAACATCTTGCATGGAGCATTTCCTACCATGCCTCCCTCCGTGTCAAATGCCAAAGAGAAGGTGGGGGGAGAGTTGGCAGGTGGTGCCTGGGTATCTGAGGCACAAGCTTATCTGCGTCCCCACCACAGCACTGCAGTAAATTGCTTGTTGATAAATGAGGCTATTTAGGAGCAAGTGATGCCAGCATTACGGTTATTAATGACACCGACGTGGAGAGACATTTAAGAGCGGCCCCATGTTCTATTGTCCTCTCGCCTGTGAGTAATGGGGTACTTCAGCTACGGGGCTTCAAAACCAGCTTGGGCTGTTTAACAACAGAAACAAAATAAGACCAAGGGAAATGGATGGAGCGCACTGGACTGATGACTAACGCACTGATAAAGCCAAGCTCCTTCGGTAGAAGTTGGGCAGAGCTCCAGTCTATAGATAAAATTAAATTGAGAGTGTTCCCCCTTTCCAACTACCAAAACTCTTCCACTCATCCCTGCAAGCTCCTAGCAGCCATAACACAACACACAGCATGTTGTTCTCCCAATCTATGGTCCTGTGCAGCAAACCCACCCAAATAAAAGGGAAAAGTCACAGCAGCGTAAACTGGAAGAAGCAGCAGTCCAGCTGTACTTGCAACACATGGTACATCCTGGAGCACAAGGGTGATATTTGTTGAAGCCTGGGAGGCTTTCACAGGGCTATTACCTCTCTTTGCACGTCACAGATGTCTAAACGTGGCCAGGAGAACAATGAGCGAGAAATAAGGAGGCTGTTTATTGCAAGAGGAAACCTTGGAACAGAGCTCTGCAGTCACTGGTGGGAGTGCAAGGCAGAGCTCACAAGCACACAGCTGTAAACTTGTTTCTGAGTTAATATACCCACGAGTGTTTTTCTTTTCCTATGAAAGCATATTCTTCTACAAACAAACATCTGGAGATCTCTGTTACAGCTGGACCATTATCCCTAGTGACTAAAGCATTCAATTAATTTAGCCTCTCTCATTTGTGAGTTGTCTGCAAATACACTTGGATTTGCAGGAATTTATTTGTTATTTGAATATATTCAGTGGATAGTTTATTAAAAACATATTTCAGACAAAGAATTTCTTGTTAAACGCTCCTACAACTGTTGCTCTGAGTGTTGGCAACCGGCTGTTTGCACCATGTAAATGGTCACTGTGGTCAGGTGGGAATGCCTTTGCATCTTGATGGAATGCGATGTACCTCCAGAAAGAGCTTTCCAAGGGTCTGTGGAAGCACCTGCACAAAAACATCCTCATGCAAATGCAGAGCAGTCAGCCTGCCTGAATTTCCTTTAAAAAACCCCCACAAAACAACTTGCCCAGAGGTTGTCACAAAAAGAACAAGAACAGAGTTGAATACCAGAATTAATTGACTTTATGCAAAAGACCAGTGAAAACATCTCTCAGTAGCTTCCACAACACCTTGCAACCATCCACAGGGCTCCTTATTCAAGATCCTATTTTTCCAGGTGCATTTTGTCTCAAAACTCTGGGGAAAGCTTGCTGCAGGAATTCCATCACAGCGGCAAGAGAAAATAGGTTGAGAAAGGAAGTAGTGAAGGGCTATTTCCAAGACTGATGTAATCTCTTGGGCATGCAACAAGCCCAGACTCCTCCTTGCCTGTGTACCACAAATTGTAGCCTATACAGTACGTGTGACATGTCTGAAATCACAAACCCTCCTACAAGAACAGTTTTGGTCTTCTACACGATGTTGCTCCAAGGCAGTTGTCTCCCTTGCTGCCACCAAGCTTTGTGCTAGAGATTGCTGCATTTTGGCAGAAAATGAGGGGCACTCAACACCCTAGGTAAGTCCTTACTGTTTAAGAACATGACAATTTTTATGTTCAAGAGAGGTGAAATAGGTTTTTCATGATCTTTGTCACCATATTAAGAAGACAGAGAAGCAAATGTTTCACAGGAATGCTTACAAAAACCTCATGTTGCAGACCTAAAGCTATGTGGGGTGAGGCAGTTGAACAAGTAGCAGGCAGGACCCTGTCCTGGGGGTGTCAGGAGGGCTCAACTTTCATCCACCCCTTACTTTTACAAGCTGCCATTTCTCTATAGCATTACATTCACTTTAGGGACAGGCAGAAGACCAGCCAGATGACCCAATCTTAAAAGAAGCCAAGTGGAAGACTTTGCATTCCTGGTCCTTTATCCCACTGTGCTGCCATGTTCAACAGTGGACTTCCCAAGAGCTCCACCCAAGTCACCATGTCAGTCACCCCAGCAGGATCCCCAGCCTAAGGCACACATCAGCCTGGGACATTCCCCATGGCCAAGGTGACCTGCGACAGCCTGGCTGCACGCAGTCCTTTCTGCAAGCTGGGTCAGAGATGCAAGGGGTGGCTGAGTCTATGCACCCTTCACCTGGTGTCCAGCCCACACCCAAAAAAAATTCCATCAGTCACATATAAAAACAAATAACATTTTAAAATCCAAACTGAAAAAAACCCTCCATGCTAAATCCCAGCTGCTGGGTTGTTTGAAGGCAAAAAGAAAGCAATCATGGAGGTTTCACTGACTGTTCTAAAAGTGGAAATCTATGAAGAGAAAAGTGATCCAATAAGTCACAGTTTTAGGCTTTTTCTTTCAATTGCTCAGAGTAAAGACTTTCAAAGCTTCTTTTTCCCCTGAAGCCCTGATGGAGGGAGAAACAGGTATTGACCACCTAATTCAGCATCTACTTGCCAACAGCTACTTGTACACATCAGAGACAAGTCTCAGCCACCTCTGCCCCGACAGCTGCGTCATCTACATTGGGTATTTTTCCAGCCCCTTTGGAAGCACCAGCCTTTAACTCACACGCAAAACTAGCCCCTTCACAGCATCTCAGAAACCTCCCGTGCTTCTCAGGTGCCCTCTCGGCAATCCACACTTATGCTGCCAGCTCCTGCAGGCTAATTCAACTTCCTTCTCTTGGGCTTTGCACAGCGCTGTGCTGAATAGCACTGCACTGCAAACATGTGCCAGAGGGGCCGAGGACTCAGTCTGGAATGCTCAGAGCACCATTCCCATAAGGAAGAACAGGGTCTAAACCCTGTGTGCCTTCTTCCCCAGGGTACAGTGGAAGCATGTACAGGGCAGCTCAGTGCTAAGGGTTTTAACTAGGAAAACCCATTTGAAAGAGCTGAACTTGTCCTGTGCTATTTTACCACTTCTAGGATGAAGAAAATCCACCCTGCTCTCTCCATCTGAAATGATGATTTGCAGTCTGTGAGGCCATGATCAGCTATTTGGCCCTACAAGGGTCCCTCAAGTCTTAATGCATCGACCTGAAAGGATGAGCAATCCTGCAGC
The DNA here is from genome assembly GCA_013400875.1 of Anhinga rufa. NCBI lineage: Eukaryota > Metazoa > Chordata > Aves > Suliformes > Anhingidae > Anhinga > Anhinga rufa. The sequence continues at coordinate 60,974 of VZTV01047064.1, forward strand.
CCTGGGATATTGCCCCAGTATTTGGCAGGTGCTGTCCAGCTCCACAGCATGAGACACAGCTAAAAACCTCAAAGAAAAATTCAGGCTATACTCAACTCCACCAAACCAACCATGCCACAGGCACATACAGCACTTCATTAGGGGTGGTGAGCATTTTTCTACCATCAGCAAGACACTCTCTCTTCCTCCTTACCATTAAAGGACAGCCATTCTTATTCTCCCTCTCTTTTGGTTGTCCTTTATTCTAGCCCTTGTCCTTGGGAGGATGCAGAGCGCACCCTGGCCTAGCTCCCAAAACTTCCTCAAATTTGGGCTGAGATTATATCTGTCATTATTAAAGAGTGCTAATAAGCCTTATTAACCAAGAGTGAATGAGAAAGGAATAAGGGAAGGATTTTCCTAGAACCCAAAGTGCAAGAAATTCATAACTAACTTAATACCTGTACCAATAAGAGATACTCACACTGAGTCTATTTTAAAACCAGTCTGACTCTTTCCATAAGAAAAAAAGACACTCTCTTCCTCTTTCAGAATTATTAATGAAGAGAGTCACAAAAAAACCCAAACAAAATAATGTCACCGGTTGCAACAGAGTTGTCCTCCTGCAGCGGGTAGCAGCTGGCTGGGTGCCGGTATTATTCGCCACTAATGTGGCGTGGAACCTGCAGCAACCCTTGCAAAGGCAAGCCCGGTTTGGGTGTGCACAGCTGCACACCAAAGGAAAACGCTGCCTTCAAGCATTACCTGCAGCTTGCTCCCAAAGGGTGCAGGGCAATTTGGGGTGTAACCGAGACACCAAGTGCTGAAAAGGGTAGAGGATAACATGGTGGATAAACCCCCCACCCTGGGCAGCTACAGGGTTCAGGACCACTGCAGGATGCCTGCATGCTCCCAGCTGAGGATGTTCTCTCATGTACCCCACACAAGCATGCTCACAGGCTTTCTTCAACTTCCCTGCTTGCAGCAACAGCTTTCTGACATGCCTCCAAAATGACTGATGAGTCGGTACGTTGTTTTTGAGCAACTCACGTGCCTTGCTGGCACGCAGGATGACAGACCTTGGGAACCTGGCCATTAATACTGGAGATTTATAGTCAAATCTGTCACGGTTGGGGAATCTTTTTGCCCAAGAACTACTCTGCCTGAAGGTCGCTTTTCCTGGGCAATAAGTGCAGAGAAACTTTCTCAGCCACCTTGGCCCCCAACAAAGAGCACACAGGAGAGCAGAGGAGGGGGATAGCCAGTGTCAAATGTGCTCAGCCTGTGAGCAGTCCCACAGATCCCATCTGCTCAGTGGGAAGGCATGTTTCGCCAGGGGAGCCCTGGCTAGAGCCTCCCACCAGGAAGCAAAAGCACACCCTGGTTTGTGAGCCCCACCCCCATCCCAAACTCCACATCCTCAATGGGCTGGGTAAACATACCTACAGAGAAACAGAGAGCCTGCCATCTGACCCAGCACAGCAAGTCCCACCCACTCGTGCTCAGCTAAGACAAAAGGTTTGCAAACAATATACGCTCCCTCCAACCCTTCCTTTGCAAGGATTGGGAATCCATTGCCACAAGACATTTGATGCATGAGGCTACATCTTCCTATGCACAAATACCATCAAGGAGTTCATGGATGCTGCTGTTTGCTTATATTTCACTGTCAGCATCACGCTATTATTTTTGTAGCATGATTGGTACTGCAACTCCAACAGCCAACAGGTGCCATAGAAATCGGGGTAGACCTTGAAAATACAACTTCATCCAGCACATTAACAAAAACCCACATATTTGTCATCCAAAGACAGTACAGTCACACCACACAATCTCTCTATGATGGGATTTCCCCCTAAAGATTTCCCAGACATTCCTCTGGTGCTGGCAACATACTAGCAAGCACTGTCTGTTTGCATAAAGCAAGGTCAATCAGTGGAGGGACTACCCACGTTCATTATCTACAGCACACACTGTTTTGTCACTGTTGCTACCAGATGGCTGCACTGGTGTTGGTGGGAGGTTTCAAGGAGGGGAAAAAGTGTCCTGGGGTTGATACAACAGAGGAATATGTTACTAACTACTGCTCCTCAGATTAGAGCTGACCTGCAGAGGTCAGCAAATTTAGCTAGGAAAATGCTAACGGGGAGTTTTCTCTGCCCTTCAAAAGTTTGTGTTGCCAACTTCCCAGGCAGAGCACGGATCCTATCAACCACTGGGCGTGCTCCAGCCAAAGGAAATACTGGACTGCATGTGCCTCTGTGTACGTTGCACATATGCATCAAAAGCCATAAAAGTGCATAGAGGACCTATTTGCCAACTGATTTTGTATGAGTAGCTGGCCATAAAGCTCAGGCGCCATCACCAGAACTGCACCACTGAGGAATGGACTAACTCCTGCTCTGTTTCTTTTTCTTCCTTGCTCCTTTTTAACTTGTTTTGAACACAGGCATTTGACTGTGGCGTTGAATGAAGCCTTCATGAAGAAAGTAAAGAAGGCTACAGGAAAGCCTAAAGGCTTAGAGTTTGTGTTTTAGTTATAAAGGTTTTCGGGACTTCCTTACCCAGAAGTTGCCCTTGTCCCTGTTGGAAACCAGAGCATTTGGGACAGAGGAACACTGACACTATTATTTCTGAGCATGTTGAGGACATGGATATGAAATCCATTCACAGCCTTTCTGCTGTTACACTCTTCTCCCCACCAAAGCTGATGACACAAGTCAAGAAGCCTGGCCATCTGTGGGTGCAGCAAGACTTAGAGAAGGTGGAGGCAAAACACCTACCAGGAGCTACCATGGGCTGGGTGGCAATTTCAGAGCCCAACAGCTCAAATAAATCAAACAAACCAGCCCCAGACAGGATTAGCTGGGGAGCTGGATATGGAATGGCAGCAGAAACAACTTGCTGGGCTACTAGAGGCAAAGCCCCCTGCACATATGGATGAGAGCCAGGACCCTAAGTAGCTCCCACCTGAACCTCCTGGTATGCCCCAAAAAGATGCTCTCAGTGAGATGGTTACCAAGACAGGCTCTTCTCTGCACATCACTTTCCTCTGTGAGTTTCTCAGGGCATGCCTAAAAGCCAAATGCTTTTCTCAAGGCCTCAAACCCCGAACAAGAGGATGTCTGCTAGGAAAGCTGCCTCGGACAAGGCAACAACTCTTCTGTCATTCAAGAATGTGTCAGGACGGGCTGACGGTGCACATGTTGCTCGTCCCTTTGCCGGCAGAACTGATCCATTGAGGCGAGGAAGGCTCCTGAGGTTTATAGTCAGGGTAACGTGAATAAAACCAATGAAACATTTATTCAGTCAGTTTTGGCCATCCCTAACAATGAGCTGTCTGAAAGCAGACAACAACTTTCTCTAGTGTATTCTTACCTAAAACAATAATCTCTGTGGATAATTCCTAGTCTCCAGCTTGTTTAGACAGTGCAGATTATAAAACCCGAGACATTTTAGAAGGATATAGTGGACATCGTACCCTGTCTTCCCTTGCCTGAGTTATCAGATTGAGTTTACAGGACAAACAGGGATAACTCCAAATCAGAAATTCACTTTTTATTAGTACTGTTGGCAACATCTGTAGAATATTCCTGCCTGCAACCTTTGCTGGAAGCCAACCTGCACAGGACACGTTACACAGCAAAAAATTCAGTCCCCACAAACATGCCTGTCCTTTGCAACGCTTGTCCAGCTTGTCACAAAAATCAAAGACCTGCAGCAATACTCTATCAGAGAAAAAGACTTGTTTTAGGGAGTCAGAAGACTACGAATGGTGACAGACAAACTGCTTCATCACTTTGTGCTCAGGGTGCTTTCCAGGCTGGCTTGTGTGCCCTGGCACACAGCAGTTGTTTGGATAAAAGCTATGGAAGAGAACAGGGATAAAAGGTACAGTAAAGGCTTTTGAAATTAATCCAAGTTTCAAGAGCAAACATGCTTTGTTACAACTTCCCCTTCAGGACAACAAGTTATTTTTTTCTTTCCCAAAATTTCCCTTGCAAATCCTTCCAAGCTGTTTTTTCTCCCTCGCTGCTTTGAGCTGAGCTCCAGAAGCCCTCTCACACTCTCCCAAGCAGCCACCAGGTCACCTGCCTGCCTCCCCCTTGGCATCAGCCTGCTCTGCCCGGCGCTGCCAGCTGGGCAATGCCATGGTGCCAAGTCCTCTCCACCTCACCTGATCAGTCACTCACCTGCTCATTTGTTTCAGATTGGACCAGACGATACCTCCTGCATAGTACCTCTCCCCGTATGGCTCCTTCCCTGCCTCCCAAAAGCATCCCCCCTCCCTGTGGAAGGTGGGGGAGGACCACGCATATGTCCACATCCCCAGAGACAGCAAGCCACCCAGGTGACAAATGCACACTTCGCCAAGAGAGAAAGGGAGAGCAGAGAGGAGGCAGATTTGCAGGCTCTGATCCCAGGCACCTGACCCCCTCTTCTCCCTCGTTATGGATGAGGTAAATTAGCTGTGACACTCATTAGCTGCAGCTCCTAATTAGTGAAAATTAATATTGGTTTTGATAGAAGTGTTGGCTGAAGCTCTCCCAGGCAAAGGCATTATTGACCTTGTTATCCCATTTAATAGCAAGTTACATCACAGAAACCACTTTTTGTGAAGTCGACAGATTGCAGCCACCTCCCACCCTCCGCAGCTCCCTTCCCTGCCGCTTGGGGAGATGGCCCCAGCCCCTGCCAGAGCACCCACAGCCCCACTGGTGCCTGCGCCCATCCCTGGCAGCAGCTGTCTCCCACAGCCAGCATTTTTCCACTGTATGGTGACAGGGGTTTGATTAATTTTCTCCCTTTCAGCCAGGCAATGGTTGAAACCTACACCCAGTTTTTAGGGCCATAATAATCTCTCTCTGGAACAGTGCCAGCCATCCCTCCCTGCCCATGGATATTGCTCCTCTCAACCGACCTTTGGGAGAGACAGTCCCTACCCCTCCATGTCCCGTCCCATTACCCTCCCCAATGGCCTGAGCAGCTGGATTCACCTGAGGACTTGCTTGCCACCACCTCTACTCACAGTTCAAAATAATAAATAAATGAGAATACCTGCAATGCAATGTCAATTACCATTCAAAAAGGAAAGAAAGAGGAGCAGCATCCCTTGACCTCAGGGTTCCCTGCCCTTGGAGCCTGGGAATCTGAAGGTGGCTAATCAGCAAAGTAACAGACACCGCTAAACAAAAGGAAAACATTTGCTAGCAAAGCTACATATAAAAAAACCCTAAACTGTATTATTCACACATTAATAATAATAAAGATGTCAAACTGTCAGATAAGAAGTTAATCTCATTCAGAGCACAATTAAAGATGCCATTATCCAACCACCTGGGGCCACTTCCACTTTTACAATGCAGTGGGTTTAACAGATAGCAGAGATGAGACTACAACTGGTGAAGCAGCCAACCCCCTTGTCACAACCCCACGCAATCCTATCAGCAGCTCCAGCTAGGGCAGCCAAATACCGATGTTGTTTCTTGCTAAAAAGAGGCTGCATGTAGATCAGAAGCTTTTTTTATTTTGGTGGGGGGGTGGGCAGGGAGGGGAAGGCAGGGCAGGAAGCACTCCACTTCTGGGACCAACATCCCAGGGAAATGGGGTGATTGATGCCTAAGCAGCCCAAGACCCCAGATTGTCCCTCCACCCTCCTGGATGATGCCACAGCACAGCACGAAGGATGCAGGATACACAAAGGGCAGACCAGAACCAAACTATCTGCAGTATCACTGATACCTGGGGTGAGCTTATATTTCAGGGAGGGAAACATTGGAACATTGGAAAACATCATCTCTAACAGATTCCAGTGGAGTTTACAGCAGGATGCCCACCAAGCGTGGCACTTTTGGCTTCTCGTATGAAATAATGAGCTCTTTGTGAACAGAATAGAGACCCTGAGCCTTTTTTCCCCCCAAGACAGTGGCTGCTGTTTAGGAAGCTGAGGCCAGAAAAGTTGGGTATTTGCTGCTGAACACAAAGCCACAACCATCAAAGTCTGGCCCTTATGGAAGGAGCTCTGGAAGAGGGGAAATTTTGGAGAAAGAAACCCTCTCCTGATGATCCTAGGGCAGAGTCCTTAGTCTGAAATCAGCGGACAATGGAGAAGCAGTGATTTATGCTCCAGACCGAACGGCAGCCTTCAGTCTCTCATTGCACGCTAGAAATTCAATTGGTAACCTGGCAAAGCTGCTGCAGAGGTTTTGCCCACACACAGGACTTGCAAAGAATTACCAAAGAAGTCTCTGGCCACGTCAGCCCCAGAACTGCCCTGATACCACCCAAAGGATGCAAAGTCCAAGAGTGGCATCTGACATGATGTGTAAGCAAACATCTTACGCTAACGCCCCAGTTCCCCTTAAGCCCAGGGACCTTTGTACAATTTTATGGAGAAAGTCCAGCAAGAGCATTCAGATGCTAATTGTTATTTATACTGCAGGCCAAACCAGCCTTCCCCATCCTCATGTAGCCTTCAAAACGTACAGCTCTCACACACCTCTCCAGCCTGGCAAGATAGGCCAGTTTTCTGTACTATTTAGCACCACACACGTGCTACTGCCACGATTTTTCAGTCTTGGATAAGAAGTCACTATATTAGATTTAGCCATAAAGGACAAGCTTAAAAAAATAGTCAAAGGCTGTCCTGAAAACAGCAAATTATGCTCAAGCTATATTAATTGCATTCAAGACTCTGCTACACGTGTCCCATACAAGCCCCTCACAGGATTTCCTTTTCCACTGCATAACGTATGAGGCTCTGTGCTTTGTACCACAGGCTGGGGTGTTTCCCTCCCTCCCATGACAGGGTGGGGGTAAGACATACCAGAAGCAAGGCAGGAGACAGAGCCCGCTTCCCCCGTCCCCCCACGCAGCAGGATCCCAAAGCGATGCACAGGAGAATCCCTGAAAACCAGAGGTGCTGCACCGAGGGCTACAATAAAGCAAAGGGCAAGACTGGAAACGGAGACATGAAATTACACAGCCAGCTAATGACCCACTCAGTCCAACAATTCCCCAAGCCGATGGCATGTTTTTGAGTGAAATTGAAAGAATCCAAATTTTTCTTTTAAAAAAATAAAAAGGCAAATCCGCAAATTTTATTTAAAATGCTCCCTCTCCACACCTTGCAAGCTTGCTCTGCAACAGGACCAGAATATGCCCTCTTTTCTTCCTCGAGATAGGAAGCAAGCAGCGTGTGAAACAAAAGAAAAAAAAATACACCTCCAAAACCAAGCTCCTGGCTTAAAATCCGGGGAGGCAACAGCCTCCCCCCACTCCTAGGAGAAACCTTTTCTACCTGCCATCTACCAGAAAATGGCTGCAAAGCGCCCCAGCGCCTGCGGGGCTCACCCTCCTCTGTCCCTTGCTGTCAGTTGTGCAAACTTGGAGGATCCTGCCAGTTTTTATGGGTTTTGTGAGAGCATCCTGTTGCAGCATGATGATACCAGCTCGGGATTTTTTTTTTTTCTCCTTGCCCTCTCCAGTACAGAGCCTTAATTTATGACTATTTCCCCAACCCCACCGAAGTACGTGGGTAATGGCTTCTGGCTGACGCACTTTCTGCAACCTGTCACTCCCAGCTCCGTACCTGATGGGACTGCAGACAGCGTCCCAGGGACTGCAACAATTTTTTCAAGACAAAGAACAACTTGCAGAAGCCAGGCAGATTTTTTTTTCACCTTTTCCATTATGCGGCTAGGAAAGCTGCTTTGGGGACGGTGGAAGGATGGTGCTTTCTACATGGTCCCTTTCACTTACCTGCCTTACCCTCCCACTGTGCCAAGTTTTACATCAGTGCTCTTTTGTACAGAAATACTGTTTTATCTGGTAGGATGTGTTTAATTTGATGTGGCTGTCATATGGGAAAAGGTGCATTTCAAGAGTCAAGGTTTTCCGCAGTGCTGTTACTTATTTTATAGTCTTCTGCCATATCTATTTCTTCCCCTCTATTTCCCAAAATCGTTAGTAACAACCATTAATCTCTGCCTGTGAGAATGCTCCTCACTTCTCCCCACACCCTGAATTGTTCACCTCCCTTGGACTTTCATTTTAAAGTCTTTTTCCCCTCCTATTTTCAAATTAACTGCTTGAAACTGAACAGCAAAGAAACAAAGCCTCATCCCTGTTTGTGAAAGGGAATTACGTTCCATAATATCTCTCACCTCAAACCTCATAATCAATTAGAAGGAAAAAAGAAAGGTTCCTCCATATTTAGGTACCGAATCACCCTCCTAATTGCGCACATGCAGAAAGACAGCCTACGCGATACAGCACCGGAGCCTCAACAGAGCAGGCATTTGACAAACCCATGCAGATGAATGGAATAAAATTGAGTTACTAACCATTAAGTGTCAAGTGTTTGAAATCTTTCCCCCTCGCGTAAAGAGCAATATTAATAAATCTTCAAGAGAGGGAGCGCACAGAGCTTATTCACTCTTCTGACCACCGCTGCAAATTGAACAGATGTTTTCATTGAGTTGTCCAACAACGCTGTCTCCAGCTTCCTCCCCCCCAAGTAGTTACAGTTAATTCAAAAGCCATCAATTCACAGGAGCAGTTTGACAGGAGGAACCAATTTATTAACTCCCCCTGCCAATCAAGCACATTAAGCCATTCAAAGTCAGAAAGCTGCATTAGCACATAGCAGCGATCAATCGGTTTAAAAGCCAGGAGATGAGCAGAGGATGGATTCATGCGACAACATTGAAGTGACCACCCTGCGTGTCCTGTGGTCCCCAAAATTGCAGAAACCATGATAAAACAAGCTTCCCAAGAGGCAGCCCTGCCACCCACACAATCAGCACAGCCAGGGCAGTGCGATGCCCACCAATGCCCCAGCCCCCAACAGGGGATGCTCACCAGGATAATGGCAGTGTTCTGCCTGGACATTTCCCAACAGTCGGAGTTTTATTCTGCAATCTTGGCACCACGGCATGTACATACATTTCCAGAAGGGTTCTCTTCTACCTGCTTATTTTCATAGAGGAACGTGGTAGTTTTCCATAATGAGGCCTAGTTAAGTAAACTTTCATGTTTTAATTGCTCAGATGATTTTGAGGCAGGTAAATAAAACCTTTTTGTTGATTTTTTTGAAGTTTTTTTCATGATTTCTTTTACAAAACTGAAAACCAGGAAGCAACAACTGCAAACTGGTGTGGGGAGGGAATAGCTTGAATTTTTCATTTTTTTTAAAGGCAAAGTAATACTTCCATGGTGACCAATTGTAGAAAGTTTAATTAAAAGGTTAATTTTTCACAAGGCTAGAAGTCTGAAAATTGTGTAAAAAGAGTCACTGAGGCTATCATGGGATACCTTTTGCAGCAGCAAAGAAGGAAAGTGCCTCGAACTGTTCCCTACCCCAGGCAGCTGCCTTCGGAGCTGGTGGGTACCTCTGCAGCATTTCATTGATAAACTTCGAACCATGCAAGCAGCTGGATGCCAGCCCATCCCAAAACCATCTATTCCCAGCACCCTTCACTCGATGCACCTGCCACTTCACTGCAGCCCCAGGCTAGACGGAAAAGCATGCCGAGATGCGAAGCATAACATGTAATGCTGCATCGCAGCTTGAACTTTGCCTGAGCGCTGTGTAACACAAGGGAATCTCCTGGCCTCCTCTCACGTGTTCTTTTTTTGCTCCTCAGTCAAGAAAATTAGCTGAAGAGTGGTGAAGCAGATCCAGATTGCAGAGATCTCACACGAAAATGTTGTGTGCAAACATAGAAGTAGGGGCAATAGGGTGTACTTTTTTTTTTTTCTTCTTTTTAAGCTTACACAACCCAAATATATCAAGATCCTGATCGGGCAAAATGCACAAGCATGTCTAGCACTGTTTGCAACCACAGCTTTTTTTCCTAAGAGGTCCCATTGATAGACTCAAAGTGAAAACACAGCTCACCTTCCCCACCAAAAATAAAAATTATGAAATTATTGGCCCCTAATACATTTCCTTAGAACATTAATACCTCCACGAAGATAGATAGATATATAGCTTAAATACTTGAATATATACACACATACACATGCATATATGCCTCTCCCCCTGCCCTGTGTTTTTTGCTTTACCAAGCTTGACTCACCATTGTTATCCCTGCTCTATATCAGGTTTTTCACCCATGCTAAAGCCTTCAACTAGTCAAGAAAAAGGCCTGATTTAACTGAGCTGGGATGGTAAGGACATCCAAGCCTGGACACTCCAGAGTAACAAAGAGCGCTCTGCTGAGCACAGCCCAATAGCTAGCAAGAAACCAGCCCACAAATGAAGCTCCTACAAATGGTGCGGTACAGCTAATTAATGCTACTAAAGACATCTCAGACATAAAAATCGCCCCAGGCCTCATTACCACACACACACATCTTTGTTTCTTTGGAAAGGACTTCGCCCATGTGCAAGCGCTCACACACTCGAACGTGAAAGGTGGCAAGATCAAACCTTCAAACGGTTTGATGAGGCAGTTACCAAAAGCAAGGTTACCCTGACATGTTAATTAGCCCATATTGCAAATATACTTTCTTCCTTCTCTCTCTCTTTCCCTTCTTAAACGTAAGCATTAACCTTATTGCCTATTAGCAAAGCAGATATGAAAATGTAAGTGATTGATGAAGTGATTAATTTAATGACACAGAGTTAAGGGTTGGGGGGGAGCTTTTTTTCCTTTAAGTTTCCTGATGTTGGGAATAACTAATTTTCTAGCCTTAAGTTTTCATTAATGATGCTGTACTTTCTACAGCTCAACAAGTAATTTCATCAATGGGCCTTCTAATGACAAATGACAGAAGAATGGCTCACATTATGAGAACTGAAATCCCCTTCTTAAAATACTCCTTAAATACTGTTGTTCATTAGGGAAATTACCACACTTAGAAACAAGGCTGTCCTTTGCAGAGCACTCAAGAAGCCTGCAAATCCAGTTTTAAACAGTAAATAACCATTGGATGATAATATTGCTTTCAATTAATACTGAAGATGGAGGTGATGTTCCAATAGCCTCCCTTTCTAAAGGAGAATATTCACACCCACTCTGAGCAGCGCCTATAATGAAACTTGTGATGCAAAATATCTCAATCTCTCTTGCAGTCAGAGACTAGCATCTTCCTCTGGAATTATCCTTTCTAAAAGGCCAAATCAATTCTGCTAGCTGCACACACACAAGCACCCCGCTGGGGTGATGGACACATACATCCTCGCACTGTCAGCCCGAAGGGGCACGCCGGTTCCAGCCTCCGTATGGAAAACAGGCTGCAAGTACCTGCTCTAACACCAGCCCCAAACGCCAAAGCCACTCAGAACAAAGGCCATTTAAAATAGCTGGGCTGCGCACACCTGCCAGGGGTGCACAGTATTTTTGCTGATTGCTGATGGCACCATATTCAGTCCAGTTGAGGGGGTGGTTTTAAAAACAGAAAAAGCAATGTTTCCCCAGACCCTACACCAAAGATAGCAAACTACTTCTGGCCCTAGGAAGATGAGTTGTTCCCCTCTCGTCCTTTTCTGAATGGGATGGATAACCTCAGGGGGACCAGCTTAGAGCAGCACCAGCTGGAAAGCCTATGGGGAAACATCCCAGGCTGGACCCCAGCCCAGATTTAATCCCTGCTGGTTACAGCAGCATAGCTTCACCATCAGCTGAAGCTGATCTGAGGCAACACCACAGCAAAGGAATAGCCTGGTCCTGCTCTCCTGCACCATCTTGACTCCTATGACTTATATGTCCACCTGAACTTGCAGCTCTACCGTCAGGTAGGCCTGAATTCCGGTCTAGCTAAAAAACTAGCTTTATAGACTAGAAGAAAAATCCTTGAGCAAATAGATGCTAGCTGTACCCTAAGCAGGTAGTAGTGGTGTAGCTGGGATGGGGAAAGGTCCTGCGGCTGTTGCACTTATCTTCCTTCCACTTGCACATTCCCACCTTGCCTTTCTGAAAGGATATTAGCTTTTCTGTGGAGCATTTTTGGAGCTGTTTCAGCAAGCTAACACACAGACACAAAAATACAGGGATAGTTTTCCTGCTAACTTGGGAGGTGTGACCAGCGCAGCACAGCCCTGGCTGCAGGAAGGGCAGTAACACATGGCTGGAACTGGTGAAGCTGGATGGAGGCTTAACCACTGCACAATAACCTTGGATAAGCACCTCTAAGAGAAGGCAGGCAGTATCTTTAAGGCACAGAGGCCCTTCCCCACAAATTCAGCCAAGTATGGAGTCACAGGAGGGAAACATCCGGCAGCATCGGCATGAAGAGGGCACAGCCACTGCTTTAACACACATTTCTTACAAACAAGTAGGCTTTCCCAAGCTCTCCATCCACTCTACTACCAGTACCACCACATTTTCCAAAAGCATCTTCCAACTTGCAAAGTTTTGCTAGAAGCCAGCCTATCTTGTATCACTCACAAAGGCTCTTGAGCTGCCCAGGGCTCCCAATGCACCCTGTGCTGCCTTGCTGCTTTCAAGGAGTTAACCCCAAGCTTTAAAGCCATCCTCTGTGCTCTTCTGAGTCACACTTCATTAGTACCCAATTAGCACCTCATTATATGTATGTCCACAATGCTTTCTGGTATTGTAACCCTGATTTTTAATCCCATGGTGCACAGAGATTAAATTTTCTCTTTTTAGCTTTAGTATTTAATTTTGAGCAAGGGGGATACAACAGCAGATATGCCAGGGCAGGCCTCATCTCCAGCAGTAGCTGCATGCCCCTGCAAGTGAGGAGAGAGGCCAGGAGACACCAAAGGGAAAAGGATTCTGTGCTCAGACGCCCACAGTCCCCCCTCCAAACCTGTCCCCAACAGATGGCCCACAAGCCTCATGCATGGATATCTGGCCCAGACAGCTCTGAAACAATTTAATCAGTCCAGAAGTATGCAGAGATCAGAAAGCCAGCACTCTTTTTTTTTCTTCCAGTGATGCATTAGGCAAGTGCCATCATGGAGGAGCCCAGCCACCGCAGATGCCTACAGCTGTGGGATCAAAAAAGCAGGCAGGATTTAGCCGAGACAGCCTGTGCTCAATCACACACAGATAACCATATCTTCAGCAGCAGCTTGAATGGCCCAGCACCCCTGGGGACCTTACCCGGGTGCCAAAGCATCTGGCTGCCCAGGACCAGAGCATTGCAGTGGCAGAAGAGATGATTGCCTTAGAAATTACAGATACAGTGCAGGGAGGATGGCAGCCTTCCCTGCCTGGAGAAAAGCCCTCTGGCCTGATCTTCACCTAGGATGGAGAATCAAGTCAAGTCATCCACAAATATCAGACGGACATGCTGCCTCAGGCCCCCCGTGCAGAGTTACCAGTGAGCACCCTGCCACTGCCTGCTAAAATACCAAGTTCCTCTTCCAGTCCTCTTGTGAAGTAACTCTCCATCCCAGAAGGCCCTGAAAGGCAAGTGGTGGTGCACATCAACCTAATTACTTTAATCACCACCAGCCTACAAAGTTCACCTACACTGCAGTGGTGTTACACTGTCTCTGGCCCTCTCAGGCTGCAACAACTTGGGGTACACAGTAAGAACCCCCACTCCATGGGAAAATGTCCACTATGGCCCATTTTGAAGTAAGCTTGCAAAGGCATACCCGCCCTGTTCCCAACACATGAGCTATTTATGGTGTGTTTACCAGCTCAGCAAAAGTTGCACATAGCAAAGCAGGGCAGAAGCACGTAAAACCCCCTGTCAATCATCCATCTTGCTTTCTGAGCATGGTGAACCTAGGGGATGGAGATCACAGCCCATGGCTCCTGGGAGAGGCATACAGCTGAAGGGAAGGAACAAGGGGCCTTTGAGCACAAAGCACAGCCCTATATCTTGCACACACACTCTTATGCTTTCAAGCTCCCTCTGCCTCCTTCCATGTGCACGTCCCCACCTCCTCACAAGCGCTGCGCTCAGCAGCCCCCAGCCACCCGTCCTTCCACATCATGGTGGCACCAAGCTGCCGAGTCACGGAGCACACAAGGCCTTTGCCCAAAAACCCTGCACCCAGCCAGGCTCCAAGTGCTGAGCCAGCACTGCTCAGGGCTGTCACTTGCTAGCAGCCCCAACCATCAGACTTGCATTAGAGCTTTTCCTTGGCCCCACCCTGTCATGGGTTAACAAGCAGGAGAAGATGCTGAAGCAGCCAACTTTGGGGGACCTGGGGCTAAGCATCCCGCCAGGCATTGGAGGCATCCCAGTGGTGCTCACAGGAGAGCATCCCAGCAGGGTGGAGAGCCAAGAGCCTCAGCTGCATGCTCGCCTGCCCAGAAATAGCTAAGGGAATCAAATAGCAGGCAGCCTTGGCAGAAGCCCTGGGGGAGACCAGCCTCCCCACCTGCCAGCCATCACAGGTGCCTTTCCCAGCTCTGCACCCTTCACTGGCATCTTCTCACACTCACATTGCCCAGGATGGGAGTTGTCAAGCCTTGCAACTAAATCCTGGTGGGTTTCTCCCCCTCTGTCGTGCACTGCTCAGCCTCAGCAGGCTTTACAGAGGAGATCGGTCCTCCAAATTAGTCCCCTTTCCCAGTTCTGAGCAGAACCAAGCTCTGGTGGGGAGAAGAGACATGTTGTCCCCAGACGACCCAGGTGACCTTGCACCTGACACACCACAGCCTGAGAGCAAAGCTAAGTGTGTGCCATCAGCTCAGGTACAACAATTAAACTGTTTCCCCCTCTTTTAAAAAAGACAACATTATTCCAGTGACGCTAAAATGTTATCGCTAGGATGAAGTGGAATTGCACTTGTCTGAATGGCCTCTTTTGTCATGCATTTTGCAAGGCGTTGAGGCATGAAAGCTTTCAGAGAAACTCGGGTGAATCCAAGCTAGGTGGTTATAAGGCTAGTTACAGACCTGACATGATGGATCATCTTCATTTTCCCATTCCTGTCCGGCATACAGCAAATCCATTTGCTGGGCAATTAGACTCCAGTCATTACATTATGCTAAGATGACATTCCTTTTGCAGCAGGGGGGGGCCCAACAAAGAGAAACCAAGAGCCCCAAGCCTGTCCATCCCCACTTTCTGACAAATCCAGAGCTACAGGTAACCCCACCTGCAGCAAGCCACCTCTCCAGCATGCTGGTGAGCATCACACCTTGCCAGAGACCTCCAGCAACTCAGCCAGCATCAATATCCACACCGTTTTCCCTTACCCACAGGCCTCTAAAAGGTTTGGAATTAAATGAAATGGCCCTTGGAATGATTTTGCTTAAGGCAGTGAGCAGCACAATAAAGACGGACGATCCCTCTCCTGCAAACTCTTCCTCTAAGGGCTGTTAACCAGCCAGTACTTCTGCTTTCAGAGTAAAACGCACCACGATCCAGCTACCGGCAGCTGACATGGGCCCTCCCGGTGTCCCATCTCACCTGTGCCACCATGGCCCAACTAGTCATTATCCCTCCTCCTCCTCTCCAGGGATGTCCCCCCTTCTCCTGCAAGTTTATTCCCTGGCCCCTTCAATTGCTTTCACCTCAAGCTCACGTCTCTTATTCCCCATGCTCCCCCCTCCACGTGTGCGTGTGTGTTCCATTACTTCTGGGTGAAATAACTGACTAGAGGGTCAGTCCACCTGAAAATTGCTCTCCCTGGACCTAAATGAAACAGATGGGCATTGATGATGTTTTGGGAGAAATTAATCAGCCTGGACCGGCGGCAGCACCAGCAGCTCCCTCGGCCTGATCTTGCCTAATGAATTCCAAGCTCTCCGTCTTAATAGCTCCTGACAAGACTAATTTACTCTTGTAAGTGATTAGAGGGGGAATGATCTCTTAATTGTTGCTTAAGATTCCTTTCGGCATGGCAGGCAGCAAGCAGGCACTGCTCTGTTTGGGGCTAGGTAAGGCTGCACCCAGGGATGCCGTAAGGAGGGGAGAAGGGTGCTGCACGGGGGCGTTCATGCAATGCCACAGTGATGGGCACTTCTAACAGACCCTCAAAAAGAAGCCGCGTTTTTTCTAGGTGAGAGGCACCTCATACAGTTCTGCTACTTACACCCCAGTCAGGATATAAGAAAGGTGTTTCCAGATGATGTTGTTTTTTTTTTTTAAAGTTAATAAGCTGAACTCCAAAAACATCTACCGACAGCAGAAAACACAAATGCTGTTTGTCAACACTTTCAAGGCTGATATTTCCCTCTGGTGTATCGGGAAACAAAATCCCAGGGTGCCAATATTCTTAAGAGTGAATTTGATTTCTGTACAGTGTAACACAAGGTTTAAAAAAATAAAATTCAACCCCCAAAGTAATTCCAAGCACAATTTTACTCGTACAATATCTCACTAGAAAGCAGACTGTCAGAAATCTTCCCCCATTTTCTGCCAAAATAGAAGTTCAGTCCAATTCCCATAAGGTATTTCAAGCTCAAGTACTTCAAGAACCGTGTACTCTGTGAGGAAGCATTTCCATTAAGCTGTTCCCAACCAGCTCTCACTCCTACTATTGCACAGCTGCTTCCTTCCCTGGGACTTGTCCGGGGCACATTCAGCATTAAGTGTGTTTGCAGGGACACCAGCAACCGAGGGGCAGGGAGCATACAGACAGCAAATCAAAGCAGCCAGGTGTAAGATGACCTGTAAGGGGTGGGCTTGCTGAAGAAGGCTGTGAAAAATGAAATGGACACAAGTCATCAGGGGGAAAAAAATTAGAAAAAAATTACAATGAAGCCAGATCCTTCCTTTCCTTACATTGTTCACAGCTTGCCTTCTACAGTGCTGTGAGTAAAGGTGTCCAAGCAGCGGTTTTCAATATTATTTCTCATTGCAAATAAACCTGAGCATCACTGCAAGACAAAACTCCCCAGGCAGACAGCTATTGCTCCAGCAAACCTTCTCCTGAGGACATCTCTGCACAGAGTTCAGTTATTACCCAGGAGCTTCCATGCCATCTATCCAAAACTCACCACCAAGACTCCATGTCCTGCCTCCTTGCTCAGACACCACCCTAAACCCCACATGTGAGACACCATGGGCTGCAAAAGATGCAACCAAGGGGACTCCTAAGAAGAGACAGAAGCCTCAGCTGGAAGCCCTGGTTGAGCTGAGCAGTCACTAGAGGAGACCTCTCCAGAGCCCTCCAACCCTTGACAGCTCTGGTGACAACTTAGGTGCAGCAAGAGCACTTTTTTAAGGAGGCTGCTGCTCAGGTTACATGGTTGAAGGTGGCAGTAGATGTGAGAAGGGGCCTCCATCACACCCGCCCTCCGCTCCCAATCGATTCCTCCCACATTAAAAGCCAGTCATGAGCCCTGATTGAAAAGCACAAGTTTAATGGACTGAGAGTCTGGAAAGAGGCTGAGAATGACCAGGTCGATTTCTGCATTTACTAAAACCCAATCCCTACCTAAATAAAGAAAAATAAGCTATATCTGTCAGTGAAAAGAAAAGCATTTATTTGATCCTTTTCCATCAGGGGGTCAGCAGCAGTGGACCCCCTACCCACAGGTATGTCCCACTTACCCACAGGAGTATCCTCGTTGATCAGCAGATAGGTGTCAAAGAAGTAGTTTATGAAGTATGGCAGCCGATTGCCCCAACCTGGGAAGAGGACAAAAGCAAGGCATTATTTCCCTGGCATGTCACACATGGACCAGTATGGCTAGGAGAGGGGCTCCGGGCACAGAGATGCATGCTTGCTGCTTGGCATCATGGTGGAGAGGGGTACCCCAAGATGAGGACTAACAGGAGAACAGAAAGCATCGCGCAGTCCCCCATAGAAGCTGGTCGGGGAGCCGCTTCCCTCCACCAGCCTTTCTTTTTTTAATATTTTCTTTTGCAGGGTGGAGGCAGAGGGGAAGGGGGAAGCCAACAGCTCAGGGACCAGGAACATCAATTATTGTTTTAACGCATGATTAATACTTTCACTTTATTCCCACGGTTGAGAGCCTTTCACCTTGTCAGCCATCCCAGCAAAAGCTGGTGCGCCTCCCCTCTCCCATCACCTGATTGCTTTTCCCTCTAATTGCCTCCTTTCACCTTTAATAACCAGGCTCACTTCTTTCTACTCCCTTTTTATAGAGCTGGAAGCTTGCGAGCCTGCCCCCAGACCACAGCACCCTGTGCTGCAGCCTCATTAGGTGACAGAGTCAAGTGCAGAGCACATAGGAGAACGACGACTGCAGCCTGAACCAGGGGAAAAGTCAACCAGGACAGATTTAACATTCAAGGGATGCAGGAAAAGAGGTGCCGGGAGAGAAACAATGATTTTCCAAGAAGGTGTTGACCAGGCTGTATTTGAGGGATGGGTTTTCCTCGATATGCAGCTGGAGCCAGCCAAGCCTGCAGGCTTTAAGAAATGCAGTTCAGCTACCAGGCATCAAAAACAGGGCTGCACATGGAGAAGCAGAGGTTTGAAGTGGTCTGGCCAAAATAGTTCATGCTCATTGATAGGGAGTCCCAAGAACCAGTCCCAGGAGAGGAAGAGGCAGGACCGGGGTCCCAAGCATGGCCCCTGGCAAGAAGACTCGCTGGAAGCGATAGGGCATCATTTCCCTGCTATGACACCTCATAACTGCCTTTGGTTTGAGCCAAGGCAAAACCCAAGATCGTGCAAGTATAAAAACCTCCCAGCAAAGTGGCAGCGTGATACCCCCTCACAAAACCCCGACACACCAGATGCAGATCCAGCCAGGCTCCTTTCATCACAGTCATTACAGAGCATCACCTCCATCGTTACCCCAGCCGTGCTGCAACAGCAAAGACAGGCAAAGGCATAACAAACCCCAGATGAGATTAGGTGTCCAGGTTTCCTTCCTGACCATACAATGCTTTGCCACCACCCTCATGCCCTGCGCTTCAGCATCCCACCTTAAGAATGAACCACAAGATGACGTTTCAGCATCCCCTTTGCCTGCCCAAGCTCCCAGCCGAGGGAGATGTTCCTGAGACCTTTCAGGCACAGGTCCCAGCTGTGCTCATGCACAAACCTGCTTAGCACCCATGGGAAACCCAGCTGGGGAGAAAGGGGGAGACACAGGCACAGGATAGGGGTGTGCAGCCTGTGTGCCTCTGGTCCTCCCTCCATAACAAGACAGGGATTTTCAGCACTGCCCTCTTTCCCAAGGCACCAGGTTTGTTAAACACCTTGAGAAGTGAGAAAGCACTAGAGGCAGTGCTCTTGTAAAGGCACATTTAAATCTCAGCCTCTGGAGTACCTCGAAAGAAAATTAAAAGGACCCCCACAAAATGGGTTATTGAGAGCTAATGGCATCTCCAGAGGCTTCGAAGCACACTCGTAGCTGGCTGCCGTGCCGGGGCCAGCAGGCTTTGAAGGGGGCAGATGAGGCTAAAACACACCAAGCAGTCCTTCCCACAGGGGGCTTGCTTCTGCAAACCCCTCTATTTCAAAATATATTTATTAATATCACCAGTATACTAAAAATAAGCTGCATCTTCTGAATCCAGCTGCATCAGGTGCTGGGAGGCATTCAAACCACCAGTCTGCAAGCACACAGGATCTACGTGTTAAGGGAGGAGGGCGACTGGCACATGAGAGCTGGGGAAAGCAGAAGGAGGTAGGACTCTGGTTTGGGCTGCAAATCCCAGGATAAAGAGCAAGGCTGTCACCACGCTGCCAGACTGTCAGTGTTCAGAAGGGCAGTGTGTAATGGGAGAGGATGGAGGGAAAGCATCTGAATGATACAAAAATATAGGTCAAAAGATGCACTCTATGACGAATGGAAACCATTGCCCAAAAAAATAAAATAAGGATGATGTGTCTTCAGCCACAGCCCCATCAGCCATGTCCCCCGGCCACCCTTAACACCCACATCTCAGCCACAGCTCTTTCCTGGTCCCCCACAGGCCAGAGCACTGCCAAGGGCTGAATCCTTGGGGCGCCTTCAGGAACTTTCTCCCCATCTCAGATATGGCTATAAGCTCTTACCCTCTAACCTGGATGCTGTAAAAAGGTGCCTAGCCAGTCTGTGGAACACAGGTTTCCCACACATACGTCCTGCCACCTAGTCTAAGATGGCCAGAAGTTTTAATCCAGGACTGTCAATGTTTTGTTAGCTTTGGGCATGCTGGTCCTTTCACAGAAATTAATTTGAGAATCACAGCCACACACTCCATACCCTAAAAGCAAGTTCACGCTTTCCCAAAGGCATTGCTGTGAACCAGAACCAGCCATCATCTGTGGCTTCATCTAATGGATCTTCAGCCGGATTTTCCTTCTGCAAGGCTGCTGCTATCACCCAGCTATACCCTGGGAATTACCATCACTGTATCCCTCAACGCAGCTCTTGCCCATGGTCCCCCCTAGCAGGGTGCATGGCAGAAAACCATCACTTCCACCACACATTTGTAACCCTTTTCCTCCTTCAGGTGCTACCAACAGGCTCCAAGAGATCACAATCAACATTGTTTTGATGTGCTGGGAGATCTTCTCTTCATGTGTCTTCCACACTTGCTCCATATTATTCCTGTAAAACCTGATGCTTCTTTGCCCTTCAGAGTCAATACCCATACCCATGTCCTTGGCTATTGCAAGACCATGGTAATCACAGAGCTGTTGTTCTAGCTAGCGTCCCTCCCAACCTGAAGACAATGAAGGTCTCTGCCCATCTCTGGTGACTGCAGCAGTAGCTGGGTAGGACTGGGCAGACTCCACTGCCATACCAGAGCTAAACCATCCTCTTCCAAACACGCCAAGCCCACTCCTGCATTTGCCCTACCAATTTGCTTCGCCAGAAGCTTTGCAAGTTTTCCAGGAGAGGAGGTCCATCACCCACAGTCCCAGGCCATGTGGTTGGGCATCCACACACTTCTCCCGACCCTAGACACAAGTGCTGTGCCAGAGCTTAGTTATCGAGGGCAGGCCCTCCTGGGGGAGATGACAACCAAGCCCTGGGCAGGGCAGGGTTTTGGAGAGAGGGGCTGACACACTGCTGATCTGCAAACCTCCAAATCCCCATTTCCCTGCGCTGCCTCTCCAAGGTTTGGCAACTTGCTATTGCATATCTGCTGTGTCCAGCCAGGCACCCGGAGCACAGCCATGCACACACCAGCTATGGGGGCTGTGACTGACCACACAGGGAGGGTTGAAGGAGCAAATCCCCAGCCAGGCAAGCAAAATCCACCATCCCACCTCCAATTGGATATACTGGACCACTTGTGGCAAGTAATCTCTCCAGGGGGCAAATTTTAGGGGACTCGGACCGGGGCAAAGGACTCACTGAGTTGTCTTTTTTACTTTTTTTCCTCTCCCCTTCCAGAGGGGTGACAGGGCAGTTAACCAGTGAGGCTATACTTGACCCAGTAAGACACCAGAGGGAGATTGACTGCGCTTGTCAGTCACAGCTAATGTCATCCACTGACTGCTTAATCAGGCTGCCAATCTGGGCAAGCCATCTTGAAGCTTTAATAGGGGGGAATGGAAAAAAAAAAAGCCTTTATTCCAAAGGGCACAGTGCTATCAAGTGGACACACGCTCACTCTTGTTTATCAGCAAGCGCCACACAGACACACACCCCCTGGCCTCCCTCTCCCCCCCAGCACCTATGGGCTTTAGCCCATTCATGCAACAATCCCAATTTTCACGGGGCTTTGCTGTATGTTTACAGTACTTATGCATCCTGGGATATGCCAAAGCCCGGCCCAAGAGGCACATTTGCTGCACTAGAAGGCAGTTGTCCCACAAGCTCCCACCCGGCGGCCAGGCTGGACCCCACATCCCCCTACCAGAAGCCCGCATGCCAGGGAAGACCAAGAGCATCATACTGGTGGAACACAGCCTGGCAGTAGGAGGAAAGCTGACCACGGAGGCTTTGCCTGCCCAAAGCCCTGCCCTTCCCTCCAGCTGGAATTAGAAAAGAGGTTTTGCAGCTTGGAGAGGAGTTATTTCCCGCACAGTATATATTAAAGCACAGTTCAGGTAATAATTTTGCTGCTGAAAGCACAGGGAGACCCCTGCTAGTAATACCACTGCTGTTGAACAGCTAACAAGCTTCTGGTTTGCATCTTTGCCTTATGTCCACTCCTTCTAATTTCCTCTAGGTTTTTTTTATGTAAGACAACCTAACACCACATCTATCACCAGGTCCACCACCAGCTTTTACTTCATGAACCTACACCTGGAAGTTGCCAAGGTCTTCCCACTGAGATACACTAGGAGCATCTACCACTGTTGAGTTCACCAGCGCGTTCTCCTCTTCCAAGCCTCTTTCCAATTCCTCCCAGGAAGGGCCATCTGATGCCACATGTGCCCTTTTACCAACTGCAGGAAAAGCAGCTGCACAGGAGCACAACATGCAGGTCCCCAGGACCACACGCGATGGAGATGGGCAGTCTGCTTACCCATATCATCCACGTCTCCCCATCACCACAGCAATGCTGCTCTGCCTTTAGATATTCACCAGGAGGAGATGACAAATGCAGCAAATTTTACCCTTGTACCTCACAAACATGAGACCCGAGCAGGGAGAGGGGTCGGGAGAGAAGAGCGTGGCACTGGACAGACAGACAGATGACTTACCCAGAGAGACCAGCTCCAGAAGCAAGAGGGGAAGCAGAAAGTTGCCAGCAGCAGTGTGACGCTTCATGGTTCCTGTCAAACAAGAAAGGCAGTGTCAAGTCCAGCACTTTGTAGATATTACCTTGTCTCCCCAAAGCAGGCTCAGGAATGCAGCCCAGTCCCAGCTTGCACCTTAGTGCCCTGAAACCGCAGGGAGACACTCAGGAGATCAATATTTTGTTAACGCTTGGGTGAAATGCCCTGTATAAAAGCCAAGAGTGCTGCCACCAATTTCTTGGTTCACGCAGCCCCAGCCATCCACTTGGCGAGTGCCAAATCAAAACCAGGATTAACCTGGTGTAGGTGATATGTTTCTTATTTTCACTTTCCAAAGTGTATTAGCTCATCTCATGGAGGGGATAAGCCACAGTGATGTCTGCAGCCAGGCCCAGAGCAGAAGCAGCACCACCTCAGACGAGCTGCTCAGGCACGGAGGGTAAGGAAGAGCCACTGCAACCCAGGAGCCACACAGCAATGAGCAATCAGCACTGGGATTTAACATGCTTTGGCAGAGCTGCATGGGAAGCTTGACCCAGAATCACTGAAGAGGCACCAGGATTTTGGAGGACAAAGCAGAGCCCCTCAAACCTCTCAAGCCACCCAGGGGGCTGCAAAACAGGCACTATGAGAGCCCTGGGAACAGACAGGCTTGCAAACATGCTCACATCCCACTCTGCCTCTCAAGTTTCCCCGGCTTCGCATTCAATACAGCACATGACTCCTCATGACGAGGCAGCAGAATAAAACAGTAACAAGGAGCTACTTAGCATGGCTGCATCCTCCCCTAGTTTTCAGACTATTAAATACAAAGCTTTTTCCAAACCAACCCCGCAAAACCTCAAAGTCCCACTTTGCAAGGAAATTCATACATGTGATGTTTTAAAACATTCCACCCCAGAGGCAAGTATAAATCATATACCGTTACACACAGCATATAGGCACAACATAACCCCCCGGGCAGCTCACACAAAGCCAAAGACCCCCAGCTCCAAAGCAGACAGGACATCTCAGTGGCCTGTCTCCAAAGCTCTCCATATTTCTGCAGGTGCTGTGAAAGGTGTAGGCTGGGAGAACGTTCTCCTACCAGCTCAGCACATCCACACAGCAGCAAACCCAGGGACATGAAAGGCAGAAAGTGTACGTGACAGCCAGTCCTTTGGGCAGCAGAGATGAACCTGTAGTTAAATCCATAAGCAGCTCCCACTTGAGATCAAGTGCTGACCTGAGCCATGAAGGCTGAAATGAGTAATAAATTGCAACTCCCATTTACCAGCCTAAGCGGGGACTTGTTACACTTGCGACTGGTTGTATATACAGTAAGTTTTGGTTCACCCAGCACTTGCGGCAGAGAACAGATTACTAAAGCAACAGACCAGAATAAACTGCAGAGATATACGTGTTTCCCACCTGGGGAGCACCCAAACAGACAGCTTATCCATAAATACAGGGTACCACCTTGCCCACCATCACTCTGTTTAGCCCAAAAGCAGCAGCTCAGCCTTCCCGTTACAGCACCCTGCTCTACGCACACCAAACGCAATGATGATGTGCAGAGTTACCCAAAAGCGTGGCACCACGATGGGCACAGGCTGCACCTGTAAGCCCAGCTAAGGGTGGAGGGGTCAGCACCCCATTGCCACCCTAAAAGATGCAGGGGCACCCTGCAGGGTGGTCCCTACCTCTGCAAGGGAGCCCGTGCCCCAGCCCACCTCTGCGGATGCTCTGAAAGGAGCTTCAAAGTAATAGCTACATGTATTTTATTTTTACTGGTGGATGTGTCAGAGAAGACAGTTCATAACAACTCTGTCACCACAGAAAGGGCCCTAAATTCTAATTTCTTCAGATATCTTGCCATGAGAGTCTCTAGGAGGAAAAGGTCTGTGCCTAGGCAAGAAAAACAATGCTACGGTCTTTTTTGAGCATCCTTAGGAAGCTCAGCACAAGCCTGAGAAGACATTGGGGATCAACACTTCTTAACTTTTAGGTGTATCGTGCTGATCTCCCCAGAAAACTTGCCACAGGTCTGCGACACACGGACTGGTCAGGAGAGTTCAATCTTCCACTACCCTACCGCCCTCCCCAACAAGTTTCTGACTTCTGAGTCAATGCTCTGACTTCTTAGTATTCAAAGGCTCCAAAAACCCAGTTTCTAAATGAAAATTACCTCTTCCCCTGGAGCCAGGCATCCTATCAGGCCCTTTAAATCTTTAGATCTGGCCAACAAAAGCAGAATAGACTCTTCTAACAAAGAAAAAAACCTTGAACTTCTCCATTTCCTCCTTCTTTATTAGGTTTCAGAGAGGAGGAAATCTCAGACAGACAACACTGCAGTTTCAGGCCCCTGCATCTCCCCGGCCAGCATCAAGCCTGGAGAGCAGAGCCAAAGCTCATCATGCTGCTGCCAGAAAGGATGCGATGGCCACAAGAAAGGCAGCACAACCCCGCGCCCTTCCTCCACCTTCTGCTGTGCCAAAACACCATTGAGGAAAACGCTAACTTTCTTCTGAAATAGCACTGCTATCAGCCCAAGTGAGCGGAAGCATTATTTTCCAGCTTCACAGACCATGTTTAAAAAGCAACAGGGCAGTGGAAAAACAATTTAAGTGATGTAGAAATAAAGGCAGTTGACAGCATCCCCTTTCGAGTATCATGATAAATCTAAATATTGTATATTCCACGTCAGTCACTTCATTATGTAAGTAATTGCCTGAAATGTCATTTTGATTTTGTCTGTCTTCATTAATATTGCAGCTCTTCACTGGTTCTCCGAGATGGTTCACTCGAATATTGCAAGTTTAGGAACGGGATTGAGAAGTCTCCAGGGAGAACTTAAAAATTGTGACTAAGAGCATATTAAATCACACCTTCTGCCTGAAAGGGGCTCTTTGTAGGAGGCATTCGGTACAGTTTCCAGCATAATAATGTCTCTGGGCAAGTCATCTCTGAGAACTTAACTGTTGTCTCCTGGCTGCAAAAGCACTAATGTTAAACTACAGATTTCCCAGTCCGCTGGCAACTGCTCCCCAAGGCACGGGAAGCAGCAGACAGAACCACATTAAATGGTGACAGATGGGAATCAGAGGAGCCTCTACCACTGAAACACTGCTCTGTAGAGAAGTCCAGGGCTTGAAAGTTTAGGAACCAGCTTAGACCAAGCAGAGGTTTTTCAGCCCTCTTGCCCCAAACACCTTCTTCCCAAGCCCAGGAAGCGACTTCTTTGCTGCTTAAACAGCACCACTGCATCCCTAAATGTGGCAAAGATCCCGCTTACATGGCTACGCAGACAGAACCTGGACAGCACGTGCTCCAGTCCTTGGCACACGTTAATCCGAATGAAGTTGGCAACAAGGCTCCAAGAGCCTTCAAGCATCTCACCTCCATGAAACACCGGAGTAGAGATGCTCCCACTTCTCAAGCCCAGGCCACATATCACTCTCAGGGTGCTTAAGAATCGGCTTCCAGGCTGTGCACCTGTATTGGTTATTTTTAAATGCACTGTTGGGGTGCTTGCATATGAGAGCAGCTTACACGCACACAAAACAAATTTAATTGCCTCCGTTGGAGCAGCGGCTTCTGCGGCGGCTGTGCCTTGCTGGCAAGATGCTCTCACATTCAAGCTGCTGCTGGCACCTTTAATTGCCCCCCACCCCCCCAAACCACCAGCCCCTTTCCCCCACCTGGTCTTCCCTTCCCCAAACGACACCGCAACACTTGTGCCTCAAAATTTACAGTGTCAGCCTCTCTGTTGGCTCTGCAGTGTTACAGAAGCATAAAGAAGAAATGAAAGTGTAAATCAAAGCATCTCCCAAATGGCTTCCATGCAAGGAAACTGTACGCGCCTTCCCAAAAAGCCCCTTCTCCAGCAACACAGCACAAATTATGTCCCCCAAAGAGGGGAGCCTGGCAGCCAGCACTGCCCACACGCAACATTTGCTCCTTTGTAGGCAGGCTGAAAGTTCCCGAGATGCTACCAGGATCCCTCCATGCCCATGGCATCCAGCTAGCCACTGGAAGACCCCTCTCCCCCCTGCATGCCATCCATGCCCACTCTCCCCATCTTCCTCCATCACAGTGGCCACCTTGGAAGAACAGCCAGGTGACACTTCAACAACAGCCACCACCAAACATGCCTTGGAGAAACCACCCCCACAATCCTCATCAGCAAAGCATGTTGCCTGGCACCAGCCCTCACGCCAGAACACAGTCCACTGCGGAGGCACAGCAGCTCCTGCTTTCCCATCCCTCTGCTCCTCAAATGGAAGCACCACTAGAAATTCACCTTTTCTTCTTACTGCTTCTTGGCCAGGTCTTTACAATAAGTAGGATTCAAAAGGAAAAAAGTAAAAGTTAATTTTATTTCCCACACACACACATATTGGCATGAGCTATACACAAATCATAATTCCTAAAAATAACAAATTGCAGAACAGGGTAATCAGAAGTAAATTGATATTGATAAATAAGCTTTTCTTCCACACGGTAGGTGGTTTATTTTAATCTAATGAGTTTTATATTTTCTGAGCTTTCAGATTCCATGATGAAGAGCCGTCCGCACTAGAATTACAAAGCACTTTGAAATATTGTAATTTTATGGCTCATTTTGTCAGGACTCTTGAAAATGAGATTTGTTCCCAGTGAAAAAATTTGCCCTTTTTTTCTTCTATTCCCTGCAGTGAAGGAAAAAATTTCCTTGTTAAATAAATACAGGCCAGTGTATTTGTATGCATGGGCGGGGGGGGGTGGGGAATAGATGCACACAGAACAGGGAGCAAGGGGCCATGGCTGCCACAGCCCACCTAAGCCCTGAGATGCTGCTTGCAGGAGAAGGAGCCTAAAGGGTGCTCTCTCCCCTTCCTTTGCCCCAAAAGCAAAGCTGAGGTTGGATTCACAGGTGTTTTCTCCCCACCCAGCCCAGAGGATGCCCACAAAGCCAACAGCAAGTCAAGCTGCTCCACACATCCCAGCTAGCACCAATTGGTGGTATTTAAACCTTTCTTCTAGCAGGAAAAACAACAAACTAGAGCTGTTACTTGATAACAACTAGTAACACCAAAGTTTCCCACATTTCCAACAGTTTACTCGCATTTCAAAACAAGGACAGGAGTGAAAACATTTTGTTTGGGGCTGTGAGAGGTTGCTTTCCCAGAGGAAACAAGCATTAGCTCCAAGACAACATTAACACTGTTGTTTAACCAATGGTCCAAGACTAGAAGAAAATACCATATTTGAACTTCTCAGTCCATGCAGGAAAACTGTCTGGGTTGGAAGTTAAATTGGTTTTCCAAGTCATTGCAACTGCCATAAGATAACCCCAATAACCACCCAGCTCTGCATTAGCAACATGTGAACCCTCCACTGCAGCACACCCCAACCAGAGTATCCTCAAGGAAATTTATTTAATGCTACAAGTACAAGCATCCAATTAATCTCTTCATTCATGCATTATTAAAATAACACCCTGGGGGCTTTAGGAAGGGGGACCCCTATTCTCCGCTGCAGTGGGCATAGCCATCCATCCTTCCACAGCAAAGGCAGCATCTCTTGGGTAGATGGAAGGAGAGAAGTCTGATTTTTGTTGTTGTTGTTTTGGGGTTTGGTTTGGTTTTGGGTGTTTGTTTTTTTGGGGGNGAAGGTTTTGAAAACCTCCTGTCTGTGATAAATCATTGGCTTTTGGGGTTTTTTTGTTATTTTTTATTTGGGGGGGGGGGAAGGGGTGAGTGGGGCAGCACTGGCTCTGTTGAGTCTCCAACACCGGCCGCTATGATGCCTATGGTGACTAGCAACCATTTTCCATCACAAAACCTCATTTAAGCTGGAACAGCAGCTCCTCAGGAGGCAGACAGGGGTGGGGTACAGAGACCAAGCCAACAGGCTCCCAGCTCTCCTGGTTCCTGGGCTGCACCACCACAAAGCACAGCACATGGAGGCAAGGCAGCAAAGGAGCAGCAGGGCTGCAGAGTAGATGATGCTAAGATGGGATGAAAAAGGTAGAAAAGCAGCCAAGAGCAACAGAGCTTAGTTAAAGAAAAAAGATGAGGGGGAAGAAGGGTGGGAACCGTTGCTTTAGGAGGAAGTAGAAAGCTGAACTCTGAACTCAGTGAAGCGGCATGCAGTCTGGTCTTACAAGACAGGAACCCCTCTCCAGACTCTTAAAAACATACAGCAACGGGCAAAGCAGCAAACGTAAAGGCGCTGAAGGCCTGACCCAACGCCTGCTGGTGAATGGGAGGCCAGATGCTTTCTTCTTGTGCCCTGCCTGGAAGAAGGAAGGCTTGTCTGCTGACCAGGGCTAGGCAGCAGCCTGGCTGGACTTCCAAGCACCACAATCAAAACTATGCAAGAGAAGTGTCCAACATCCTTGGGCTCTGACACAACCTTTTTGAGCAAGTTTGTAACGCTGCCATGCAGCCTGCGCTCACATATCCTAGGGCACTCCTGCCTACCCCGCTTCAGATGCAAGCATGTAACTTCTGTTTGGTTTGGGTTTTTTAAAAGAAAAAGAGGACATCTGTGAAGTGGAATTAAAGAAAAAGCGTTTATCTAAATAATGCCACTCATTTACAGAATAATAAGCACATGTAGTAGACACATGGTAGACGACTATTGCTCAAGCCCTCTGGCTCTGGGGGGGCTCCTGCAGCACAGGAGTGAAGCTGGGGGCTCGGTGGGGCTGTGCACTTGCAGGGACAGGGAAGGACTGGCACGGCACCTCCCTCCTTGCTATACTCAGGCGCAGCTTTGAACACAAGCATCACCTTCTTGCAGCAGCAGGAGGGAAGCACACTATAAGCTTCGCTTTAAGAATTACACCCATAGCAGTGTGAGCAATGCAATAAGAAATTCAGCATCACCTTCAAGAGCAAGCCATCAGCCACAGGACCAGGAGCTCTTGGTAATCAGTAGCCAAACTACATTTCAAAGCCCTGCCAAAGAAGATTAATTATTTCACTTCATCTTCCTTGGCAAACACTCATCACAGCAGACACCCTGGGTACATGTCCGCCCAAGACCTCACCCTGTCTCCCTACCTCCAACTACTCCTAAGTTCCAGGCAGGATATTTGCTAAAAAGAACCTAAAGAAACAAGGCTATTTGTTCAGTCCTCTGG
This sequence comes from Anhinga rufa, assembly GCA_013400875.1. Taxonomy (NCBI): domain Eukaryota; kingdom Metazoa; phylum Chordata; class Aves; order Suliformes; family Anhingidae; genus Anhinga; species Anhinga rufa. The sequence continues at coordinate 90,550 of VZTV01047064.1, forward strand.
TAACTTCAAGTACAGGGTTGAAAGGTAGATCTCAAAAAGAGAGAGAAATAGGGGTGCTTTGAAGGAAGAAAAAAAACCAACCCAAACCAAAAAAAACCCACCCTCACACTGAGCAACCTGAGCTGCAAAAGCTCTCAGGCCATTTCTTGCCTCATCCAAATCAAGAGAGAAGTGTCCTTGCTGCTTTCACACAAAGCTCACTTAACTTTCAGCGAGAAGCACTTTGCTGCAACAGACCTTTTCAAGGCCCACTGGCTGTTCAAGCTAATAAAAGTGAGGCTTTGCCTGATGGAGTAACACCGTGGGCACGCTGTGGCTAATCACTCGCTAGCTGAAATTTTAGGAGGGGGAAAAAAGCCCAAACTGGTAGAGACATCACAGGGAAAGGAAGATGGGGCTACTTAGGAGGACCCCCCCCCAAAATACCTCAATCCCAAACAGCAGCCCCCAAGAGCAGGGGGTCAAATTGAATGACAAAGGCATTCAGCAGAGATGAAGTTATTTGGATTAACGACAACAGTTCGTCACCGGTGACAGGCTTGTTCATGCAAGCCCTCCCAGGACCCCAGCCATGGCTGAGGACCCTCTAAGCTGTCCAGTCACCCTCCTACATGCCCTTCTCAAAGCTGCAGCAGCCCAAGCACCACCATATCACCCTATTGCCATCAGGATTTTCCCCCCAGTGATTTTCTCCCCAGCATACTCCAAGCAGGACCTCTTTCTCCCCTGGAGAGCAGCTGTTGTATCAAATGCACAGATCAGGGCAGAGCAATTCAGGCTAAGGATGGGAAAAAGCCTCGCTGCAACGTTGGCTCCAGCTGAGGTTGGGGAGGACATTACAGCCCTCCCACGGCCAGATCAGAGTTTCCATTGCAAGACGCATCCAGCAAGGTCCTTGGTCCCAGGGCACGGATTCAAGCAGATGCTTCTGTGAGGCTGTCTAGCAGAAAACGAGACAATGTGTGCCTAGAATGGCTCCTCTGATTATTTATGAAGCACACCACAGTCAGCAAGCACCCACCAGAGCCATGTGCTCACATCTTCAGAGGCTGAAAGCCACCAGACTCCACAGCCAAAGGTTTCCTGCCCACGTTGACCAAAGCTTCGAGCTCGGCATGCTGCATGGCGCCCATGCACAAATGCTATTCTAGCTCCTGCTATAGTGTCCTGGTTATTACTGAACCATGGGCAAGATCCAGGACATCTGCAAGATCTGGGCGAGTCTGAACCACTGGGATTCCCTATTTCTGCTGCAGAACCTGCATGCTGAAATAGGGTACGATAGCAACACGAGCACAAAGGCATGTATTTTCATGTTTGTAGGTCCTGGGCCATAAAAGCCCCAAACTAACCCTCATCCTCCTGTAACATTATTAAAAGTCTTATTGGAGGAAGCAGGGCACTAGTGAGAAGAAACAAAGAAGTTTTGGGATGTACTTTGAACTATTTATGCTCACAAAGAAAACCTCCAGCTAAATTAGCCAGGCTGCAATAGCCCGGCTGCAAGCAGCTGGGATGTTTTACACCCTAACAAGAGGCCACAGGCCAGCCCCTCATGAAGCCAACCCCATATCCTAAAGCTTCTTAAATTTAAAAAGAATTTGTGCTCAAGACCTTCTGCACAGAACATCTAAGAAACTTCATAAATTAAATCCTTTTTAATATGTCCTCACCACGCTGGCTGCTCCTGGGGTGTGCTCTGAAGGGGATTGTGGAGCCCTTTTTCTTTGCATACCTCCATCAGGTCAGCAGAGAAGCTACCATACCATGGACAGTATTCTGGAGATTATTGCAGCTGGGCAGCAGAAAGCATTTCTGGTGCTACCCCCCTGCTACATTCAGGTGATGCCCCTGGGAGGGACACACAGCCTCTTTGCACATGGGCTGGGTGCCCTTCCCAGGCCCAGCTACAGCAAACAGCCAAGCTGCACAACTCCCACCTCTTGCCAACACTTTCTCCCACTTATTGCAAAAAAAAAAAAAAAGAAAAAGAAAAAAATGGAGAACGTCAATTTTTAGTTTCCCATAAAGGGAGTGTTTTACAACTCGGTCTTAAAACAAAACATTGTATTTTCACAACACGATCTTGACTTGGTGCTACAAAACCTACAGTTTGCCTTCCGAAACAAGGGAGCTTTGTGTTGGGGAGGGAGGCAGGTGGAGCTGGAAAATGGAATTGCAAAGGGATTTCCTCTCCTCCTTCCCCAGGAGGGGGGAGAAGGGGAGACAGTGGTAAAACTCCTTCCCTCAAAACACCCACCTGGATTTTGACAAATGCGAATTTCCCATGGGAATACCTTATCCCACCCCAAAAAAATTAAAAAATATCATGCACCAGCTCTATGCCGTAATGTATCACGCACCGAGGCGTCCCACACTGCTGCAGGATGCACCGGGAAGACCCCGGGAAGGAGCCCAGCTTGCTGCATGCAGCCCGGCCATGGCAGGCACCGGGAAGCAGCAGCTCTGCCAGCCCTCCTGACCCTCTTGACATCTGTCATGCCCAGAGGATCTGCTGCCAGAGAGGGCTTTTCCTCCAGCACAGGGAGAAAAACCCAAACAACAACAAAAAAAACATACACCAGCACAGAAAACTTCCCATTCCAGGATCACACACACCCCACAGAAAACACTGGTGGATAAGAGAGGCAGCTTGGGGAAAGGCTAGTAGTTGGCAAGAGGGTGCTGGCAGCACCCCCGGGCATCGCTGGCACAGGATGGGTTTTGGCTTTCCCCTCCCCACGCAGGTTACCCATGGGAGAGTCCCGGGCTGCACCCCTGCCCCAGCCAGCTCCGCTATTCACCTGTGCGCAGGCAGCACATCAGCCCGTCCTCCACATCCTTTTATTTGGCCAAATAAGAAAGGTAGAGCTGGAGTAGCTTTTTTTTTTTTAAAACTGTTGCCTTTTCTATCAACAGCCTTATTAGTTTCTTTTTCTTTTTCCCAGACAGGTCTTTACTATCCACACCCCAGATTTTGTATTTTCCCAATTAAATACCAGCAATGAAGCCCCAACACCAGTATTTCTAATTGCAAGCGGGCAAAGGGTTATTATTTACCTTCATGTAGCATCCAAAAATCGCGGATCAGAACAAAGGGGCTGGTGCCATGTAGATCAAACCGAAGAACATCACCAGGGGAAAATCTATCCCTGCCACAAAGAGCTTACAGTTGAAACACCCCTAATGAACCCCAAACTCTGCGAGTTAAAAGGAAGGGTAATGCAATTTAGCTGGCCAGTTTTAATAGGGACCAGACTCTTGAAGTTTGAGCATTTTCTTTNCTTAAAACCACCCTCTTTCATTGCAGCTCAGCCCCAGCGGGCTCGGGTCGGGCTTCCCCGCCCGCGGGCTGCGGCGCAGCATCCCGCACCCCGCACGAAGTTCAGCCCCGGCTCGCCCGAGAAACTTTGCAGCTTCTCACCGCCTCCTCCTTCCAAGCCAAACTCACGATTACAACCCAGGATGGGTTTGGGGGTGCGGGGGGCGGAGGGGGTGGGTGGACGGTGCTTTCCGTTTCAGGGGCAGGACAGCAGACACCAACACTTTGGGT
>VZTV01047069.1:0-16016 GCA_013400875.1 Anhinga rufa
TAACAGTCTTGGCAGGAGGTGTCAATCTGAACCCAAAAGAAGGCTCATCTTTCTTCACAATTCCTTCTTAACTTAAATAGCGGAAGTATCAAATATGAATTATTGACAGGTTGAGATTGATCAGTCACAAGGACATTAAGAATTTATTGCTTATTTCTGGAAAAAAAGAGGCTAGTTTTATAGATGCATAAATGGCTTTTATTATGTCAAAGAATAAGAAAAAGGACAAATGCTGCATGTACATAAAAACAACCATGGGACTGCATTTCTTTTTCCTCACTTTCTTGTGGACAGGAGAGTGTTAAACTGCCATCCACTAAAAGCAGCGATTTTATGCTGAGGTCTCCAAGTCAGTGAATTTACATTTCGTAAGAACACCCTGAGGGGCTTTCAGCTACTTTGCTTAAAAGGTAGACAGATACATTTACAGCAGCGCATGCAGAGCTCCATGTGCTAACATGGCCACATAGCTGCAGATTCGCTTTCTGGCACATGTGTGCTAGGGGTGACTTAGTTCTAAGCAGGTAATGCATCAGGACACTTTTATGTGTTGGCTGGGAATACAGTTCAGTAAAGAATGTGACTGTAATTACCAGTAATGAGGGTATAAATTTCTGATCCCCGCTTTGTTGGCTGAATTTTGCTAGTGTTTCTAAGCATTTACATTTTACAATTGCCTTATTTATAGCCTGAAATTTGGTACACTAGTTTTTCATGCATGTGAAATGCTTTTTATTGCATGTGGTAGGAAACTACTGCCTTCACAAACTAGCCTTTCATAAAAATATTATAACCAATTTAGTTTAAAATATTTTAATGATAATAATAGATTATTGGAGATTTTTAGTTTGAACACATTAATCCTATAGATCTTCTTTTTCCTATTTTAACTAAATAAAAACCATATATCCCTGTGTTCAAATTCATACAGTTGCTACAGAGAAATAATCTGTAAATAAATAAAAAAACTCTCTCCTATATTATACCCCCACATGGATCATATTTGCTACGTGGAGTTACAAGAGGAAATCTGGCATCTTAGTTCACCCGTAGCTTCAACCACCCAACAGGCAAGACAGCAGTTTTCCATTTCCATTCCAAAGCCATTCGAGCAACTTGCCTGTGCAAATTGTTCCATCCACTTCATCATGCGGGTCAAGCAAACAAGTTTTGGGGACAGGCTGTCATTCAGACTGGGACATTTGGTAAGAAGCCTGTCTTTGATGCTTGAGCTTCCCAAGGCTAGACACTTGGAAGGTCTGCACGTTGCTAGGCTTGGGCATCTGGACAAAGAATAAAGATCTCCTACAAGTACTGTAATTGTGAACTAATGCCTGAACTTTATATGGCTCCCCTGCACATGGAAAGGTATCTGGGACAAAACGTGTCCTAAGTCTCTGTTTTTTTCAGCATCCATAATACTTGCATCACAGTCTGGGACTAGGCTGCCCAGTCACTGCAGTAATGATACATCCCAAAGCTGCTCCCTTCTGCCGGTAGAGCAATGCCTGTCTTCAATAATATTTCATATAATTTTAAGATAGCTCAAGTTGACTGAAGTAAATGCTTTAGGGGGTCACTTTGCCTCACTAGTCAAGTCCTAAATCAAATTAGCAAATTAATATGTACCTTTGGTGTTGACTTGGCTTTCCTCAATGATGAATCAGGCCCTTTGTCGGTTCTTGTTTTCTAAGCCAGAAGTTAAAATTTCCAGGCCTTATTTTGGTTTTAGCTCTTGACTTCAGTAGAGTTGCACCAGATTTATACACATCTCAGGGAGAGCAGAGTTTGCCTCTTCATATTTTTCTTTGAAAACAACTTCAATGGAAACATCTAAAGGTGAGTCTTTCATTCTGTGTTTAAGTGGTTTTATCATGAAGATGTCAGTGATATCTGACTCTCTTGGAAATACTTCCTGCAGGATAGGCTGCAGTTGGCCATGATGGGTCCTAAGGGAAGAAGCACAGGAAAAAGCAGAGATCACAGTTCTTGTACGAGCTGTTTGTGGAGCAGCCTCTTACAACAGCAGGGCCCAAGAAGAGCCTGCTCGTCTCTTTATATCTGCTTTAAAAAACAAATAGCAAGAAATGATGCGAGGAAGAAGTAGACCACAGTCCTGGTCCCCTCCACTTCAAAACATAATGGAGCGATAGTACAAGAGGGTGTTCCTGACCTGAAAATGTGGGTGAAAGCACAATTATGCATTGTTAATTATACCATTATTTTCGTTAGCATACTACACAACTCAAACACAGCAGCAGCCGGAAGCTGGCAATGACTTCAACCCTCTCTTTCCTGTCTTCAAAGCGAAGCTAACTTTTGGCTTTTACTACAAACACCACAATAGCAGCTACTCCTTATAGAAGAGACTGCGCCATCTTCAAACTGTGGAGAGAGCACGCGAGCACAAATGAAGATATTCCTTGGCAGGTATGATTTCCCCCTCTGCTCACGTACAACCTTCACCCTGACCGCTAGCAAGGACTGCATGTGAACTGTGCATGACTGGATCTAGCATCTACTGGACTACAGCCTGCTTCATTTTGGTTTTACCTGATGGACAATGTACTTGACAAGTAATGTCAGGAGTATAAGAAATTCATTTCAGAGACAGGAGGGATTTTCATTCCAGTGTCAAATGGAAATGTTTTTTAAAAGTGCAAAAGTTAAGAGATACATTTGGACATATCCACCACAGGACTGCTAAAAGCCAGGTGGCCAACTTGCTTGCTTACAAGTGGAAAAGCTGAGTTTAAATTAATTGTCCTGCCTTTATCCTTACCGGGACTTTGGTCTCTGTCCCCTACAGAGGACACCAGGAATCCAACCACTGGCCTGCACAGTAACTCTTTGGACCAGAGAATGGTCCCAATATTCACACAACAAAACACCTCTGACAAGGCTGACACAAAGTGGGAGAGGCAGGTAGATAGGCATACGTGCACTATAAATCATCTCTGCACCCAGGCTGGGTATATGGGTTCACCAGTGCTCCAGGTGGCCACACTATTTCCCAGATTGTCATTCTCTCTTCTCTTTCTTTCCTAAAAATTCCAGCATAGCTCTGAGAAATTCTTCCTGAGAAATTTGCATTGAAACCAACACACTCCCATGAAACATTTTGTATTTTTGTAAAATGCTGTATTTTGACAGAAGAATGTTTCTGGAAGTTTTTCTTCAAACAATTGTTATGACAAACTCTAATGGATGTTAGGGGTGTTTTTGACAATTCAGATAATAGAGAGGAACATCAGCTCAAAAGCAACACCAAATCTTAGGGCCCGATTCTGGAAGAGCCCATTGCTCATATTGACACTGTGACTGCCAGCCTCAGTACAACACCTCAGACCATTACTCCGCCATTCTTACCAGTTAGTAACAGAGAGTTTGGGTTACAACATACCACACTTCTTTACCATCACAGTTCCTTTAAAAGCCAAAACCTCATTCTTGAAATATTTCACCCAAGATGCAGCATAAAACTGATACAAAGAATAGAGGGCTAATGTTCCTGACCACATGGACTACTCCAAGATACCACATCCTATTGATAAAAGATTTTCGTGGTACTAGCAGCTGTGTTCCCCCAAAACCTAAGCCACACGTCTGAGGAAGTTTAGAAGGGACGACCTTTCATGCAGTAAAGAACTTTTCAATGTAATAGTGGAAACAGAAATCCTTTGTTTTTCTCAAATCTCAAGACAGTGGCTTTTCATCCTATGTTCAATCAGGGCTCAGCAGAAATATTTAAAAGAAAAGAAGAAAGGCTTTGTTTTTACACGTCCCTAAAGCTGCTTCTCCCTCCTCCTCCTCCCCTGCACTTTTGACAGACTTTTAGGTTCCATAACATCAAGCAAACGTTATTAGATTTGGATTCACCATGATTTTATAGGCAGGTGTCTACTTTTAGAAAAACCTATTCTGTGCAACTTTGTACCTTTAAGTAGATATGACCTTCTTGAAAAGTCAGATTATTGTATTATGCTCGATTTCCATGTGGTTTACACCAGCAGAAGTGTGATCAAAGTGTAATTTGAAATATTCTGAGCAGTTTTTTAAAGGGGCAGAAACAGCCATATATAGGCTTCCCTGGATTTCAAGTTGACTTTTGATTAGCTTTTTGTGCAGGTATTCCAGCTGTTGCCATTAGTTAGACATTCTGATTCTTGCTTTCTAATTATATAGTCCACAATTACTATCACCTTCCATTTCATTTTTGACATGACATGATCTATTTGTAGATATATTTTGGGTACTCCTGGAACTAGAGCTCCAGCTAGGTATGATGCGACACAAATTGCGTGTTGCAAATTATATGTTCAGGTCTTCGGAGCACAGCTTCATTCGCCAGCCTCCCAGGGGGGCTGGGAAGTATAACAGCGACAGTCACTTACCTGCTCGGTGAGAAAAAGGTATCGAGGCAGCTGGCTTTCTTCTGCAACCCAAAAGGGGTGGAAGGATGCAGCCCACAATTTGATGGGCTGGCTGCTGCTGGGGGAGGACACAGGGGACTCCTTGAGAAGGCCCTTTAGCTGGATCTTAAAAAAAAAAAAAAAAAAAGCAGATTCTTCCAACCTCAGTGTTGAGCTGAGTAGTAAAAGACAACCAGGACCCTCATGAGTCTTCCTGACTGTGGTGGTGGCAGGCTGGAGCAGGAGAATGGGCAGGCAGTGGTGTGGATATCTTGTCTACCTAGGGTTCCAGTGTGAGTCAGCCGCACGGAGAAGACTTGCAATGCCATTTCTACACGAACAACATTCAAAGTACTTCCTTCCTCGGGAAGCCTGACCAAACACAATGTGCTCAAATCTCAGGGAATTTTGCTTGTTATTTTGGCCTCTAAATATAACAGTTCTTGAGGCAAAATGCTGCTATTGCTTACACAGGCCCCTAGCCACCTTCATAAAACCAAAATACCAATGAAGCAGCATGTCTTCCCATGTGGGAAAGAAACAGCAAGTGCTGTGCAAAAGTACAACCATGTAATGCTTGCACTTTAACATAAATACCAACATTTAGTACCCTGTAGGCACTAAAAACCACCTACACTGAGTGACAGAAAGACTTATTCACAGACAGCAAAATTAAAACAACTGAAATAAAAATTTCTGTATTTCTTTTCCAGAATAAGTTGGAAGCAAGTCATGTCCTGAGATATACCAACATATTTAAATCTCTAATGCTGTTTTGGTGGTGGCATTGCCACTACAGAACATGACAAAGAGGATCAGCAATTTTTTTTTTCAAGTGACATCACATTTTACGTTATCTATGCTTTTGCTGACTGAAAAAGCTTAGGTGGGAAACAACTGTGTACAGTAGTACAACACCTTATTTCTATTTTGAAATAAATTTGGAACAATTTTGAATTTAAATTGAGAAAGCCTTGGCTAGAGCTAAGCATGCTTTGTGTACAATGAATCGACAATATATTTGTTTTTCTCTCCCTTCCTTTTTCACTTGTAGAGCCCATCCTAACAAACTGTTCTAAGCCTCTTTAGGACATACTGTGAGTCCACTGTTTACCAGGACTCAAAACAGATGAAAGGACAGCTCCACAGAGGTGAACATCTAGAGCCTGACTCCACAGTTTTCAAAATTTTCTTTATGGATGCTATTTAAAAGTCACAGCCATTTTGTAAGAGCACAGACCGCTCTCTGTCCATCTACCCCATTCTGTTTTGCTGCAGACATTGCCCAGGTGCATGGCGTTGGGTGTGCTAGGCAGAGCTGTACTACGCAGCATGGCTGCGGAAGGTTCTGGCTCAAGCCTCACTGGCTTGTCTCGCCACTGTGGTTTGGCAGCCAGTGCCAAAAGAGGGAGTATTGGTCTACTTTGGAGCCTTTTACCTGACAATCAAATACTTACTTAAAAAAAAAGAGCTGGCATTCAGTCTGAGTCTAAGGTTGAACTCAAACTTAGGCCTCTCCTTTTAAAACATCCTGACTGCTGGCTCTTTTGGGATCAGAAGTGAAGCTGGGAAGTGGAAGAAGAAGAGGATAAAAGGACAAGCTCCATGGGCTACTCTCTGCATACCGTCTTGATCTTCACTGAATCGAACCCAGGCTCTCCCCTAGGTTAACTCCTGTATCTAAATTGTTGTTTGAGAGAAGCAGGCAGGAACACAGCTGCAGGGTTTTAATCATGTTTACAGAAGAGAATCTGGCCCATCTTGATAAATGAAGCCTGGAAGAAACTAGGTTGTAGCAGAGTGATATGGATTATACCTACACTGGAGATGTACTAAAAGGAATGTGTTGTGCGCAGCTTGACCAGGAAGGAGGTAAGAAGTATAACATATATGAAGCAAAACACGTAAAAGACCATGGCAGCGATAGTGGGAGAGTTTAATTATCTAGACCTCAGAGTGGATTACATTAAGCGGAGGAAGCAAAGCTTGATCTGGTACAGGACTGCTTTCTAATTTAATGTGTACATAAACCAGCAAGGAAGGGAAGAATGCCAGATGTGGTATTAAGCAACACAGAGAATATGATTTAGGACATTAAGGTATAAAAAAAAAAAAAAGGTAGAAGGAGCAGTGACTGCTAAGCTAAAACAGCTTCTGCAGTGACATTCTCTACTCCAGCTTCATACCCTCCAAAACGGAGTGCAGAGATACGAGTTGCTGTGCCTACACGTCCCCACTGGAGCAATTGCTGGGCCCGCGAAACCTCTCACCCACAGCTACACAGCTCTGCTCCAGTGCAAAGTGCTGGTACAGGCGGTGTGCATTCTGCAGCCAGCTGGCAAACCTGCGAATAGACTGTCTTTCAAGCAGGCTACGGAGACCTCATAGACAAACTATGGTAGTTTTACGTCACTTCTGCCCTCTCTTGATTTGCTTAATGATCTGCAAAAGCAGGTGAGGAACGCCTGCAGGCTCGGGGGCCTGTTTATGTTTTAGCTGCCTCTCAAAGGTGCTTTGCAGGTCACAGAGCTGTCGGGAGTCTCCTCGCTTGCACACAAGAAACATCCCTCCCAAAGCAACTCCCTCCATGCCCTTCCTCTATACAGAGAGCCTCCCAGCACGGCTCTGAAGTGTAACATCTTAATGCGTAGAAGGAAAAAGTTTATCAGATAAGGACTCGGCTCACACTGACAGTGGGATGGAGCATGATGCAGTAAATCAAATACAGCCATGTAATCAAACACAAAAACATATGGAGGTGCCACAAAAAATCTAGCACAGACATACAGCAATAATAACCTTCCAGGAAGAAAAAGGGATTTATTTCAGAACCAGGTCAGATTTTCTTTTTCCTGAGGAAATATAAGCTTTCCTCCAAAAGGTGTTCTGGCAAGTTTCAGGTTTCCTTGTGAACGCCCTACAAAACATTGTTTAGAGCTCTTAACACCAGATAGCATCACCGCTATGCTGTGTGAAAAAGCCTCAGGTAATTTATGAGCTATTTCACGTACAAGGCCAGATTCTGGTCTCACACCACACACTGTAAAACTAGAGCCACTTCCACTTCAATATATCCAGTTCCAGACAAGTTCGCCACTCGGGCCCCTACCATGGTTTCAGTTTCCTCTATTGCGCTATTATTATATTACTTAGCAGGTCTGCCGATGACATTGCGTTCAAAATGGAGCAATTATAAACACTGGCAGGAAATGCAGGAGTAGCAAATGCTTTTTAAAAAATGGCAAGGATGTGAAGAAATTCAATGGAGATCTTTCATCTGATATATGAAAAGCAGAGGACCAGGGAAGGAATCGGTGGGGCCACAAAAGGGAATGAGTGAGAAGTCAGTGACAGATGAGCCTGAATTAATATCCTTTGCCTGAGTATTTACAGAAGAAGCTGAAGGTCACATCCCGGAAACAAGGATCCATTTTCTTGAGGGGGAAAAAATGAAATGTTAAAAGGCTTTATGATCCAGTCTGGACAGGTAGTTAGTTAATTAGAACTATTAAAAGTTGACAGGACCCCAGACTTAGATTAACTGCATCTCTGAAGTTGGAAGGAAATAGCAAGGGAAATTGGCAAACCTTTAGTAATACTGCTTGATAGCTTCCTGGGGAAGGTATATCTGGAGATGCGTAGAAAGTTGCTACTCCAGCTTTACTTTTTAAAAATAATAATATATTAAAAAAAAATAAAATATTATTTTTTTTTTTTAAATCAAGGGAGGATTTAGGAATTCACTCACCAGTAATCCCAACTGCAGCCACAGAACGGATATTGGAAACATTAATATGGGACGGGGTTATGCAACATGTAGAAACAGCCAGCCTGCAGAAGGAGAGGCAGCTGGATTCATGTCATGTCTGTCAAATGTGCTTTGAGTTCTTTCAGTACTTTCCTCAGCAGAGAGACAGAAGTGAAGTGATGGGCATAATTTACCCAGATGAAAGAGATTCATTTAGCGTCGCACCCCACAAAGAGATTGATCTGTAGAATCAGTAAAGCACGGTATAGAGAAAGCGCAATAGCAAATGGCTTCAAAATTATCTGTAGGACAAGAAGCAGGGCGTCAGCAAAACGGCATGGTTGAGGGTGACTAAAGGGACAGGAACAAGGCAGTACTCCCAAATTTCAGCACCCTACCCGCTTTTGTTCCAACTTTCATATAAATGGCCTGCAGGGGATACAATTTTTAAAGTGGAATTTTTTGCTGATAGCACATAAGTGTAAAATGGTGCACAGAGCAAGCAAATTTAAAATTATTTGAATAAATTAGGCTTATGGACAGATAAAGGGCACATCCAGTTCAGTGCAGCCAAGTAAGACATAATGACTGCAAGGCACCAAGTACAATCATAGGCAGCAAAAAGGGAGAAGAAGAGGAAATACTGACCAGGGGAAAGGATATAAGGTAATTACTGATCAAATACTAATATAATGCTTAGAACAACCAGGAAAAACAGAGACAGGCAAATTCTTCATGCTCAAAAAGACAAAAAAAATTTTCATACTACATGCTGAGTTGTCTCCTCAGTAAAGCTGAACTGAAACACTTTTTCCAGCACTCTAAAAATACTGAGGTAAAAACGCAAGAGTTTGAAAGTAAGGAGCTGCATTGTCTCAAAGAAGACACAACATGATAGACTTTTAAAATATATTTTCCCCTCCCCCCAGCAAACAAATACCAAAATTACTTTCTTGCACTTTCAATATTAATTTGGGGTCTATCTCTGTAAAAAAAACAAGCCTAAATAAATTGAAAGGTAGTTATTACCGGTAAAAACAGCCTTTTTACTGCAAAGGTTATGACATTAACCCAGGGAAAAATTCATGAATATTCACAATCACCATTTGTCATTAAGGATCATAAAATGTGAAATGTTGAGTAGGGCTTTAGAAAACTCCTCCAGCCTACTAAATTCCCTCTTCACTACTTGCTATTATGCTAGCATATATACCACCTTTTTTTTTTGGCAGTGTGTTTTACAAACCAAATTCCTGCAAGCTTTCCTTATCCATCTCTATGAGGAAAAGAGAATAAAGATAGGAATCACAAAGACCTGCAGAAACCTGCTAAAATATGAACAACTAAATTCAGCCAAGGACCTCTTCAGGTGTTTGTAACCAGAGCCAGGAATTCCCCCAAAGAAACACAAATATTAAAAGAGGACAAGGTTACTGGGCTTGCCCCTAAATATCTCAGAAACTATCTAGTTTTCACATTTGCACTTGTCGGATTTGCTCGAGCCACCAGGTGCTACATAGTGTGTGCAAACACAGTGGAGAGCCTTTTGCAAGGGACTAAAAAAGCTGGAAGCCTGGCTGGGGAAAAAAAAAATTAGGAGGCAGATGTTTCCCAACCAGAAGCAGCCACAGGCAGGTAGAAGGACTGAATAAAAAGATGAAGCTAGGTGAGGCGCTTCAACTACAGTCTCAGTAGGCAAATGACTTTGCCAATATTCTGCAAAGCAAAGAAATGGCACAGGCACAGAGCACAAAGCTGGGGGTCCACTTACTGAGTGAGAGCAAATTCTGCAGAAGAAGGCTTTAACACCAGAGGGAAGGGATGAAAAGCCACAGCAATAAATTAAGAGCCATGGTTAAAGCAGAAACCATATGTATTCAGTGAGCAAAGAGGTCTCCCACGTGGAGTGCAGCAGAAGTCCATGTGTAGGTACATGCAGAGAGACACACAATAGCTTCTGAAACGTTTAGGAAAGCTCAACTGTTTATCTACATATCCATTCACCCTCGTACTATGAAAACCAGTGTGTCAGTGGAGGCCCAGCTGTCAATCAGCAAGGAGAATAGCTCTCCCCAGCACTAAAACATCACAGGCCATTTGCATGTTTACCGTCCTCAGGGATTAACACACCACAAGGGTGGTGGGGCCAGGATAATTCACAGAAAGAGAACAGCTACACTCCAAGAGAAATAGGGAAAGATACCCAGGCATTCATATGAAGGACAGGGAAGAGAGAGTGCATTCCCATCTGTCCCTATGTTTTAGAAATGCAACATATTCTAAAAGCACATGGTAAGCACAAAGCAGGGAGTTTAAATCCTGGAAGTCTAGGCTGTGTGATGTGAGCTGAGGATAGCTGGCTAGGCTCAGCACCTCCAGGAGCCACAGCAGCCCAGGTTTGTTTAGCAGAGGCAGGGGGTGGCTCCCTGCTGTGGTGCCCTGGAGAGCAGCCAGAGCTTTTAGAGGCTTCTGGCTGAGGGCTGCTCTGTAACCCTAGTCAATAAAGGCCACCCTGATGATGTGCTCTAACATCTGTCCCCAGCTGCTGCACAGGCTCAGCATCACTGGGTATTTTTGCGATGTTAGCTGCACGTTACCTAGTCTCACCGCCACCATCCCCTGCTCTGATCCTGGGCTACCTGGGCTGTCCTTGGGAGGCACATTTCCAAAATCCCTGAACAGCCCTTTTTCCCCGGAGAGAGCAAGTGGTGCAATCAGATGTCAAATTCTCACCCTAAGTCCACATATTTCTGATGATAGAGCTCACCTCCGGTAGCTAGCGTTCCTTTTGCATTCACATCTTCCCTCTGGCCTATTAATATATACAGGCACTTGTGCTCATTGGCATGGTGACTGTGCTTATGTCAGTCATGCTTCTTTGTATTCTCCCTGCTTAGCCACTCGCTGTTGTGCAAAGGATGTGTGCATCAGGCTCAACACCTGCTAGAAATCTCTGAGCTCTCTGTGCCTTTCCTCTCTTCCCAAGACTCTGTCCTCAGATCAAGTATTTTGTATTCTCATTTTTATTACTTTTCCCACTCTTATTTTCCAGCTATCCAGGTTTCTTGGTATTTCTTCCTTTGTTATAATTGCTGTACCACTTGGGTTTTGTTGTATTTGAATTGCAGCCATTCAGAGCCACGTTAACGAACAAAAAATTTAAAAAAACCTAAAAAATCCCAGCTCCCCTTCACTTTTCCTTACCTCCTCTCCCCCTCCCCCCCCCCAAAGCACTAACATCCTGCAGGAGCAAAAAGTGAAAGACAAGCAAACTGAAATTGTTGTCTGACTCATCAGTGCGATGGATCCTGAAAGCACTTACATGCAATGGTAACAGGACTCATAACTACGCCATCACCTGACGCTGACGGGGCTCCTTGCCGCTGCCACCCAGGCAATAGCACCCTGCCCCCTCCAAGGTCTTTGTTCCCTCTTGTCCTCTCTCGCTGGGAGCAGCAGTCGTGCAATGGCACAAATAAACCCAAATCCTGATTCAAAACCTGATCCAGCTTAAAATCAAACCTGACCAAAAAGGATGCCTATTTTCAGCCATATCCAATTCTTACCACGGTCTAGACCTAACTATGAATGTATCCTCAGCCATAGATAACCAGAATTCACTATGTCAATTAGTGACATATTCTGGCAAAGCCATGACAAAGCTTAATCGCTCTATAGAGACATCCCCGATTTTGGCAGCGTTTAAGCTAGGAAGGTTTCTGGGGTTCAGGGCAGACCCTTGGGTTACTTAGAGGAAGGCTAACTGAAAACCTAGCCCTTGCCGTGTAAAGCAGATATTTTGATACGAAATAACATCAGGAAAACATTTGAAAAATGGGCTAACTACAGTAGGAAATTAAAATGCATTTCAAACCCTTACCACTTATTTTGTCCCCTGAAGTCTCTGTTCCCTTTTTTCTGTATTCATTTAGATCCTAAATGGCACAGTGCTACCGGTATGGTTTTATACAGTATATATTATTATAATATTTATTACTATTAATGTTTAAACATCTTATTAACTCTCAAAGCAGAATATACCCTACTCTGCAAGACTCCTCACCACAAAATCAAGGAGTGCCATGCAGATATATCCACGCAAAGCTTCTCCCTACACTGCCCTTCCGAATTGCCTGGAGAACAACACGGAGCCACGAATCACAGCCCAAGGTTTGAATCTTAACTTTCAGGAATTCACTTTGCACCGCTCCTATCACCTGGAGGAGAGCTGTGCAGGGCCGCCCCCCACCCCCACCATTCATCATTTCCTCTTTCCTTAAAGATTTTTCTTTCCTCCGTTCGCTTGCTGCGTTATTTCCCGGAGGACTGCCGCTGGATTGACTGGGCTTTAATTGCTCAGCCCCGCCGGGCTCGGGGTGGAATTTCACCTTTGCTTCTCCCCGCCCCCCCTGCTCTCCAGAGCTGCTGCAGCTCTCAGTGATTTCTGAGAAACAGCGATTAGCGATTCACTAAGTTTGTCACTTTATTGCCTTCATGTGGATATGCCTGATGTAGGCCAGCTGATTTGCATTTATTCCTGCTATCCCCTCTGCTTTCTCAGAGCTATCTTGCCAAAATCTGTATTCTTTTCCAATTCTTTTCCAATTCTTTCCCTTATTTTAAACGAAGTTTAGCGTCATTATGACTTTACTCATCACTCCTTTCCTCCACCTCCTCACTTATTAATGGCATTCTCTTTGTAGCATTGGTCCTCCTGCTGATGCATTGGTACGGCTGGTTCTCATTCCCCAGAACAGCTTTAGCCAACTTTGCTACTTCCTCCATTACCATCACACAGCTTTTTCTTGCTTTTGTCTGCCTGCTTCTCTGTTGACAAAAGGGTACCTTATGCCCTCATATATACAAGTCATCCTTCACGCGTCTACAACAGGTAGAAATTTGCTGCCACATGAATCTCTGGCACTGAGCCGTCAGGAAAACAGGTAAGGTGAGCGAGGAGTATCTGCATTATCACAAGCCCTGATACCTCAGCAGCATTGGTCAGAAGTTGCCTGTATCCTTTGCTATTAATCATTCCTCAGACTCCTTGCAATGAGATCAAGTTGGGGGCAAAGTCTCTGCAACGGGCAAGAAGGTGCTCACTGTGGAGAGCGGCTCAACTACCTTGTTTCTGCCTCATTCCTCTCCTCTTAGAGCAGCCCAGCACTGCCAAGGGGTCAAAAACCTGCGCCAGGTTTCCTTGCACTTCCCTGTTTCTGACTGGCTCCAGTTATCACTCCTTACTGTTCTCAGTGGGTATTCATTGTGCCTGTTCTTACCCGTTCACAGTCCTGGCCTGGACCCTCCTTGCCCCAGGACACACGCACAGTCAGGCACTTTTATTCTCCCAGTGCTAGAGACACAGCATCTCTTACACACTATCAAGTAGGCCTAAGTCAAAGGCTACCCAGTTGTATTTTAAATTTTCACACGGTCCCAAACGATGCAGCCTCTAGCTGGAAGCACAACTTACAACATAACTTCGGCAAGAACTTCTCAGAGGGGATTAGTTTCAGTGACTCTCTGTGAGAAAGTGAATCTCCCTTTGCCAAATCTTGCCTCTTCCTCGTAGTTTTCCTGGCTGCTTTACCCCTTCCGTGAAGGTATATTGTGCCTGGCAGGTACATGGGAAAGACACAGGGATGAGCTAAAAGAACAAGGGCACACCGAATATCAGACTAACATATGAGAAGACCAGAGCATGGACTAATGCCTCATTCCTGAGTTTAACAAAGAGCTTGTCAGCTTCCTGCTCTTCCATCCAAGCCTGCAAGCTCCCTTGCAGGAGGGAGGAGGCTAGACACTCCTCATCTCCAAGAGGTCTGTGCTCCGAGGCCAGCCTTGCGCAGAGCACCCTCACTTCCTCACTGGAATGCGAGAGTCTTACAGTTGCACCGGAGAACTTCAGGATCGCAGCTGGATAGCCGAACCCTGGTGTTGTCACGTAAGGCTGCATCTGCTGCTTATGTTCAGTGGAGCAGGGGAAATAGCCAGTGAAGATAAGGAGTAAATAGGAAAGGCAGGCATCTGCATGAAAGCAAAATTCAGCTGAAAGACCTCCAGAAGGCAAAAAATACGGGCTTTGGCCTACACAGCCTCTGCTGATGGGCTCGCACAAAGGGCCTCAGCGTGCAGCAGGTATTCCAGCTCTGTCGTTGTGCAGATAATTAAAAACAATAATGAAAGGGAGGTTTTTTATGCCTGTGCTCTAACCACAGCCACAGCTCCTGAGCTGCAGAAGCTGAGTGGTCCCTCTGCAGCAACATTTGCATTATTGCTAATCTGTAATTGGGATCCCCACTTAGCTCTATGACTCTCTCTGACCATTTTCAGACCTTTACCATTCAAGTCAAGAGGCTCCTTCCTCTAGAAATTATATTAAGATTTGAAAGCACGTTTCCTAATTTGTTTTAACAGGCTGCAATGATTTCTGTTCATAGCTACATGAGTGCATTGTTTTCCCAGCATACAACTTGAAAATAAAACAAGAATCATATCCATCTCATAATTCCTTCTCAAATCAGGTATATAGGAATTAAAATATGTTAATATTGTTAATATCTCTCTCATCTAGCAACAAAAAATAATGATGGAGTCTTGCTTTCTCCCTCATACAGTAAGGACCAAATTTCCATACAAATCTAAGTGAATCTGAAGTATTCCACCTAAAGCAAGCTAGCTGGTATAAGTAACCTATCACTTACATTAATTTCTAACTTCTTACATCCTTCTGATTGCTGTCTTTCTTGCTACACATCTCTTTCAGCCCCTCATCACGTAAATTATTCCACGTTAGACTCCTTCAGATTCAGTTAGACCAAGAGGATTAATCTCAGAGCTGATGTGTAAGAAGGTGTAAAATCTATGCTGGGGTGTGAGAAGGGACGAGATTTTCCCTGCAGGCTTTGGATGTCCTCCTGCTGGATTTACAGAGAAAGGAATTCCAATCCCTTGATCATTGTCAGAAAGAGGCTGAGGAATCTAGAAGTACACAACATAGCAACTTAGATTTATTCAGACTCATCTCTTAGTTTGGGCCTGGTACGAGTATTGTGTAACTTGTCCCTTCCACATTTAAGGTCTTGTTTGGAAGTAGTGGGAGGGGTTCTTTCTTAGGGAGATAATTCTAGAGTTAAACAAACAAAACGGATATATAGAGTTATAGTGTCCCCAGTATAACTGAGGACATACTCAGATCTCTAAATGAATGTCCAGTGTCACCTAACTTCATTTTTATTCATTAAATGGGAAGCTCAATGATCAGAGCTGCTGTGTGGCTACAGCTTTTGCTGAGCCCTGTGTGTTTACAGCACTCCTGGGAGGAGAAAAATCAAGCCATTTATTTAGGTGACTTCCTATAGATGGAGATTCGTAATTTCAGTTTTGCAAGCTTGAATGTTTGCAGATCATATAAAAAGATGTGAAACAGATATCGACTAAAATCACCTCAACATTTAGATAGTTCCTGAATGTAATAGAATGTCTCTTCCAGAATGATCAGTTTTCTGTTGGTGCAAATTCAGCCTGGAGATGAACAGGCACAACTTCAGAGATGCCAGTGGAGTTAGCCCCAAGATAAATTTGGGGCTGTAAATCCAGTCAGAACACAGATCCCCACAAATATTTCAGACTTTCTCCAGCCTTGCTGAAAAGACCATTCCTTCTACTCTTACGCTTTGCAAGGAAGTGAAAGATGGATTGCAAACCCTCAGCCCGCTGTCTCAAGTGAAAATTCTTACTGCAATATTTTTGAAATTCAGAAACTTTTTGTCCATTTAATATGCTGGAACCTTTCCCCACTGGGCAACTGAAAGTTACCACCACCTAATGATTATTCAGTGACATCTGCAAAATAA